>CM040403.1:117234985-117312485 GCA_022702515.1 Ilyophis sp. 1 JC-2022
CCTCCAGACTCATAGTCTCAGAATACATTTGAGTTGTTGTTCCTTTGTTCTACAGGATATTGAGACATATGGTATTTGATTGGAACTGGCCGGGTATGTCTCGAAAGTAAATGAGCCGAAACTAGACGGTAGAAGTCTGTGTCTACAGGGAACCCAGGCACTGACAATAGTTGATTGTTTTGAGACCAACACCAGCGATCTTTACTCAGACATGACCTTATGCATCTTGTGCATGTAGGATACCTCCAAAAACAACATGTCCCATATATTTCAGATGTTATTTCTTTTCCCCTTTAGCACTTTTCTATCATATTTTCTATAACTATGCCCCACTGCTCTCCATTATAGACATTGTAAGTCAGCCCCATTCCAGAGCACTCGGGGTCCTGCGGTTAGATATTACCTTTTTTGTCGATAGGTTGGTGGATAAGACATTGGTCTAGCTGCCTGGCCTGTTTGAAAATACCTTGTTCTTGTCTACTCTTTCAGAGAAATGCCTTGTTTATCCTACCTTCTCCCCCACTGGTGATTGAGATGTCTCCCTTTCTGCACCAAACTCTCCTCCTTATTTTCCACCAGTAGCCGGGACAAGAGCCCTGCCAATAAAAGAGTCAAAGTAAGATTACATTGAATCTTGAATTTAAAATGAATAAACTGCACTGCTAGACTTTCTGGAGCAGTGAGATTTTCCATTTTCAAGTGTACTGATGAGTGTTTACCTGTGTTTACAACAAATGGTGCCACCCCGCTGGTAGGCTTTAAATATCCCAGTTACTGCTTATTTTTAAACAAGCAGGTCTAATCTGAAACAGCTGTTGTTTGAATCATTACATTCAGTGGGGTATAAATTAAACATATGCTGTACCCGTTTGCTAGCAGTCCCACATCTGGGCTAATGCCCGCACATATTTGCATCTATATACAACATGAAAGACAGAGTGAAATTGCCATAGATATAGTTGTTTAATAGCCTAATAGTGCTATCCCCCTTTACTAAAACTAGAAATAGCCCTTGAGAGGTATTTCATACCAACCCCAATTCCAAAACAGTTGGGACAGTATGTAGAATGCACAAAAAAGCAGAAAGCAGTGATTTGTAAATCATTTTTACATATATTTACCACAGTACAAAAAAAAGATTTGTAATGTTTTAACTTTTTGTAAATATGAGCTAATTCCGAATTTGATGCTTGCAACACCTTCCAAAAAAGTTGGGGCAAAAAAAAGACTGGAAAGTAAAAAAAAATGTGATGCTATCATGACTGGGTATAAAAGGATATCAAAAGACTCTTGATATCTTATTTTCAGGTACCCTGACAAGTGATACTATAACCTCTCTGCATTTGAATGGATCTCTATGGATATTGGGGGGTGGGACTAGATTGCTTCTCCTGACTCATTTTCCTATTGAACTCTCTGGAAAAATAAGTCAGGAGATAAAACCCTTAAAGTGATACATCCATATCTACTGAATATCTGGCAGCAGTGTGATGGTTTGAGGCTTGTTTGATACCGCAGACCCTTGATGACTTACAGCCATTGAGCCAATCATGGGTTCCGTACTATTCCCGTGTAATTTACAGCTTAATCTAGTCCCAGCCCCCAATTCCCATTGAGATCCATTCAAATGCAGAGAGGTTATAGTATCACTTGTCAGGGTACCTGAAAATAAGATATCAAGAGTCTTTTGATATCCTTTTATACCCAGTCATGATAGCATCACCTGTTTATCTGTGGAATGTTCCAAACAGGTGTTTTTTGAGCTTCCCAGTCTTTTTTTTTGCCCCAGTCTCAACTTTTTCGGAACCTGCTGCAGGCATCAAATTCAGAATTAGCGTATATATTTACAAAAATCAATAAAGTTGATAAGGTAAAACATTAAATATCTTTTTTTTTGTACTGTTTTCAATTAAATATATGTAAAATAGAATTTACACATTTTTCTTTCTTTTTCTAGAATTTACAAAAACCTTCTGCTTGTATGTGCATTCTACATACTGTCCCAGTTGGAATTGGGGTTTGTATATATAGAAAACCTTATAAAGAAAACAACAAGATGTAAATCTCAACATGAAATCTCAAATAATAAAGAATAAAGCCGAAATATGGAATGGACTTCTTGCTGAGGAATGTCGGATTACTCATAGCACTGTAACCTCAAATTGCTTTTACCAGAATTTATTTTCTGTGAACATCACCTGACTGAATTTTGTGTGCAAGTTGCATACTTGCATTAATGTGTACGTACTGTATAGAGACACACACAATAGACTGAAGATGGCACATATAAAACAACTTACAATGTAGCAATGCTATTTAGCCACATGGTGGCAGAGAGCACACAGTTTATTGAGGCTGTTGTGTGTAAATGTCTTCAATTCGATTCAACATTAAGGTGCTGCAGCTGTGTGATTCACATTCAGTGTCTCTGTTCCTCTTTGGTTTGTGATCTTAAGTCTGAACCTAAGATGTGGCATCATTTAAAAAAATATTTTAATTAATTTCAATATTTCATGCACACATACTCAGTTACTGAAAATGTGATATAACGGTGACTAAGATAGCATTACATTTCTGGTATGTTCTTCTGAGAAAGTTGTGCTAGGTGAAAGTATTTATTGCTGTGTTGTAGTATATTTGTACTTTGTTCCTCAGACTATTATGGTTGTCGACATTACGCACGTCTTCCTTTGTGCCATTACGCATCGACAATCTTATACCAACCGCTGTCATGGACTAGCCTCTGCGTGATGACGTAGCCTCCCCTACTTAAGTGGAAGGTCGATAAGCAGAGATCCTCTGAACCCTTCCTGTCCATGGGTCCCGAGAGGTCATGACCCCTAACAGTCATCCGGAACTCATACGACCATGGTTACGTACAGAATGTAACCTTTGTTTTTGAAATAATGCTACATTTAATATATGGCCAGTGTTAAATTACGTTCATTTTTTGTTTTGCTATTGTTTTTCTTATTGTTATTATGTTTTTTATCATTATGTAAAATTATGTTTATTAACACTCACATAGAGGTTATACCTTATGTTATATAAGCTAATAAACAAACAAAAACAAAACTACATAGACAAGTTATTGGAAGTGCCAATTAAGAGCTGCGTTCAATTGTCACATGCAAACGGACAGTATTTAAAAGTTTCATGCAGTACAGCAAACCTGTACAACAGTGAAGTGGTTTGTTGACAATAATTAGCGGAGTATAACCTTACAGGGACAACAGCAAACCGAACAGACAACATCCAAATAATTCACTGTATTGTGGGGTATTGATTTGATTTCCCATTCCATATGACTTTGCTAATGGACGTTGTGTAGTATGTAGGAGAGATGGGCGAAGGCAGCAGGGCCAGCAATAAATATCAATGGTATCCAAAGGAAATATTTTAATTTGTCTGAAAATCTGCCCTCCATTAATTACAAAATTAAACACTTAAAATACAAACAGCATTTCATCGCCCATTCTCTAAATGGTAGTCAACGTATTACTGCCAGTCTTGCAAAAAAAAAATTTGAGGCAGAGTCTTACTGTTCTAAGACTGTTGAGGCACTGTTCTAACTCGAAGTATCTGAGGATCTTCTGCGCATAGCACGGTCATAAGAAATGTGTACATTTCATACCAAAAATGTGTTTCTCATTGGTACTATTATTAACAGTAACAATAGCAATAATAATAATAATAATACACTTTATTTATACAGCACATTTTGTGTGGTTTTTCAGCCAAAAGTGCAAGGCTAGAACAATGTAATGTTTTTGACATTATTAATACAGCATATAAATGTTTATTTGTTTTAAAGTGCCTTCAGATTGAGAAATGTGGCATATAAATAAAATCAATCATCATTTGCAAAACCTTTACAGAAAATATCATTTGAAAATGAAAGTGGAAAATAACATTTGTTGTGATCCTGAAGCTTGCCTAATACATATTAATGAAATTAACTGTTTCCTTTGTGCCGTTAACAAACATTGTTGCATAGCAACATAATCAAGTGCAGAGATTAGATTTTTAGTGAATAGCAATTTCATTTTTAAGTGGTCACTTTATACCAATTGCTGAGTGCCTTTCTCCATCAGGAAGTGGTGAGCTTCATTGCACTGACACCTTGCATGGCGCGAAACATGGTGCTCTTTGCTGTCCTGCCTCGTGAGATGAATAATGATGGGGGTTTTGGGTGGGCATGGCTGATTAATGTGTCTTCCTAAATATGGGGTAAACTCATCAGCCAGTTTCATATCTGTCAACATGTCAACTGTTTGATGTCAAAACGATGACCCAGGTAACAGAGAAAAAAAATTATCATTTCTTTTTTTTGCAACCCATGAACTTCAACAGGTTTTTGTGGGATTAATGCCAGTGCCTCCCACACCTTAAAAATGCTGCTTTGGCTGCTTTAAACACTACCTGCTCTCCTGGACAAGGTGGACAGGATAGGTCATTTGAGAGCGATGAGTGAGAGGGATAGAACACGAGTGAGTGCTGGAGTTTGAAGGGTGAAAGGATATGAAAGCGAAAGCCGTAAGAATGGCAGGTCTACATTTTTCAATGGATGCGGTGATGGGGAATAATACTGGCTCAGTTCAGCCCATCTAAGTCCTTATTCACACTCACAGCTTGAGAATAGCAATAAATGCATTCAGCTGCATTAAAATGATCCCTTTTAAGCCATCCAGTGTGGCAAACCTCACCTTCAGCTGTCTCTCAAGCTTAATCACTATGCGAGCATCACCTCTCAAATCTAGATGGTTAAATTGGCGGCGAATGGGGATTTACCTAAAAGGAGTCATTCTGTATTTAAGTGTTCGTAGACTACCGCTGCGGTAAAGTTTTGATGCAATTGTAAAACTTAATTTGGTTCAATGAACATGGGGCTCTACCCACTACATAAGTCCCATAAAATTGATAAAGTGCAATGCAAGTGCACAATAAACTACTTAAACATTTTCTTTTGAAGTTAATTTTCTGCAAGCCTAGTAGAGATCGTACCCCAGGGTGGATGATCAGGAAATGGCATTCAAGCATAAACTATTTATATCATTACATACACTTCTTTAGATCTCCACATAAGCATGCAGATGCCTTTGGATTCATTCATCTATCCAATATAATAAATTCACATTCATTTTCAAATATACATTTGTTGTGATGTGGTTTTCTTCTTGAGCATGGTCAGAGCTAACTACTGTATTCATTCTGTCTTATAATTCAGAATTGAGAGCTTGAGTGCTCAATGACCATGAGCGCATTGCACTTATCCAACATCACAACCAACAGCCTAAACATAGTACAAAATAGCATATTATTTAAATTAAATATCATATAAAATTATGATATTTAATTACAATATTATATGAAATTTAATTAAATTAAAAACTATAAAGATTATTTTTGAAAGAAATCCAATGTTTGAACAATTCCAAAAATCAAATAATATTTGAGTTGCGCTATAATGCAGTTTTTTGGTCAGGTGTAAAATTTATTTACAAGTACTGTTATTAGGGAAACATTGATCATGTTATTTGTCTATACGTGTATTTCTGCAAAATTCGCAACTGGCTAAATGCAGTTCAAATAATTGTTATAAATATTCATTTGTAATCAACAATTTAACAAATTATAGTGAAACATCAAGTATTTCATCATTTTTCCCCTACTAGGTTGTTTGCTTTTTCAACAAAATATAGACTATTCGCATATATGTTTATGTTTTTGCATGTATGTTTTATGATTTGGTATGCTAATTTACTCATGGAGAACAGGCCTGCTAAACATAAACAAGAATAATAATAATAAATCTATTCGAGGTGTAATTGTGTACTTCCAACAGTCACCGCCAGGTTGCAGCAGAGACTAATGTAAAAAAAAATCGCTTTCAGAACAAGGCACTGTAAAAATAAATATAAATATTAGGTATCATTTTATTTTCATTGTTGTGTACTGTGCTGAAGTGTCGACGTGATCTGATTTAAAAAAGTAGATATTAAAAAGTCATATTAAAGTCATTTATGTTGATTGAAACTGAAAAGCACTGTATAAATACCAATACAGAAACAAATGGTTTCCTAATATCCAGCATGCACGTATAAAAGAAGAGAGAAATGTCTAAAAAAAAACTTATTTAATGAGTATGTAATGTATTGATAAATTACAGTAAAATGCATACATTTTGTATGTTTCAAGTCCTAGTATCAAATATCATTGAAATATTTAAAATGGCTGACAATACTTTTCTAATTGCACACGGTAGTGTAAAATAGATTCATAGTAGGCCATGTGTGTGTGCATGTTTTAAATGGTCCTCCGCTTTAATGGTGACAAATATTTAAGTAGTGTGCCTCCATTTCTACGTTTCATGCTCCTTGCATGATAGATGTCGCTGTAGTTACTTCCTACACATCCTCTGACGCTAATGACCTCTCCCTTTATTCATTAGTTAGAGGTTATAATATAGGCCATCTGAAGTCAAAACGACAGGTCTGTCAGTTACGAGTTCAGCACCAGGAGAAGCGGACAGCGCAATCTCACTGGTACCTGAGTGGCTACAACCATTCTACTACTAAACTGAAAACTAACAACGGATAACTCTTGCGCTGTTCTCCGTTTAATATATGAATAACACATAAGTATTTCTGTTACATACTACAATATTTCAGTGTCCATTGTAGAAAACTGCTTTTAAAAAAATAGATAGCGGTGATTTTCAAAGATTACAGACCAAAAATAATGGTTGTCATGCTCATTTTATTGAGGTAAATACCAAGACGTACAGACTTTCAGCGTTTATATTATATATAAGGCCCAAGTCTTTTTTTTATATCCTTTTGATTCCAGGGTTTAATTAGACCATGCTGAAGGTTGAAGGCTCCGCTCTTGGCATTCACCGCGTGCCTTAATTGTATGACATTAAATCAAGGTCCGCTGTGAACACGGAGAGCTAGAGTCTCAAATCTTACCACACATATGAACAAATATAAACACTGGACATGAAACGTAGAAGTATTCTCAAGATTTATGTCGGCTACATCTTGGTTCTATCTGAAATAGTACAATTAATTAAATACAAATAGGCGATATGGCTTACGCAGTATTTTATAAGGCAATAAATATCCACAACTCTTAAAATTAGAATAATAATGACATACGGCTTGGTAGGCTATTAATGCTACGTAATTCCGGAATGAACGCATTTCCGTTGAGAATACATTTAATGGCCTTTGTCTATCCCAAGAGACCCCCAAGAGCCCATCTGGCTTTGCTTTTATGAAATTTTGCAAAAGAAGGTAAAAAATATCCTCTATGTATCACTGTGAAAGTTGAATGCATTATCTGTCCAAGTTGAACGCAGAAAAAATAAACGCATAAAGGGATTAGATGCTTAGGCGGCCATTACAGCGTGATGGAGCACTTTGGCTATTGTTGACCATAAAGGGTTAAATTCGTCACAAGCACAATTTTTGGAGCTCGATTCAAAATGATAGCAAGCCCGAATCCAGCTTGAGTGAAAAAGGTGGAGGAAGAGGTGGTCCATTTGGTCTGCTTAAAAAAATGTATGCGTTGTCAAAAAATAAGCATCGGCGAGAGGTTTCATTCATGTCTGCATTCTCCTCCATACACCTATGGAAAGAAGACACAAAAAGGCATCATTAACGGGAAATCTCGTCAGATAGAAAGGGCAATCAATGCACCGTGATCGGACAAAATACTTTAAAAAGCCAAATACTCACAGGTACAGGTACATGCTATACAAATATTAAAGCAACGTCCGTGTGAACGTCGGATTTCTTACAATCCCCAAACTTAGTATGCAAACAGCAACATATTTGTACGCAGATAGCCTGAACTAACCTCCTCGTAAGGAAAGCAACAATTTCAGCAACAAAATATAACGGCACATAATATGTAACTCATCCAAGTAACGGCAGAATAGCACAGATTCACAAACCCGTAGTATTCCGCCCACACGCATTAGTGCAGTCAAAGGAATCATCTCCCTGGTTTTGGGGCCGAGGAAGTGCTGGGATGTATATTTTCCATTTGGAGACCTTTAAATGGTACTGATCTAACTCCGTCCTGGCTTTTTCCTTTGCTTGCTGATCCACACTTTGGGATTAATGGCTCTCCAGCCAAACAAATAAGGCATCTGCCTTCAGCACAAGAGGATTACATGGGGGGTGATGACGTCACCGGGCAAACAGATGTTTGCTACCAAAGTCCCGATCATCTCTCCATGCCCTTGAAACTAAAAGAAATGCAACTGAATCCTAAATGTGATCTGTCCAAACAACACGTATATGGTGAATATACGAATAGATACACATACAAATAGTCTCTGTCCGTTTGTTAAAAAATGTCTTGATGTGCATTTTATATATGCACTTTATATGCATAGGTAGGTAATATTGACACACATAACAGTGGGTGTCAAGACTGATACACAACTGATGTGTTTGTGTGTGTGCGTTGGTGTATGTGTGTGTCCTTATGAGCAAAACTTAGTAGGGCAATATGAGGTGCACACAAATTCACCTCCTAAAAAAATACAACCTTGGCTTACACCAAGCCAATAACAATAATAATTTAATTTTAAAATGGAAAGTGATTGGAATATTACATTTCATATGTAGCCTATGTGCAGCGACAGTAGCAATACATTGTACGCACTTGCCTTTTTAATTTACCACTGGGTGATTTACGTGCATATGGAGTGTGAGTGCATTCAACGAAAATGTTAATGCGGATTCTCCAAATTTCCAAGCATCATTTGAAAACACATGTTAAGTGCCAATTACCGCAATCTATATCCCTTACATAAACATATTTCAATGTAAACTGATTGATTTCAAATGCAATCAGTTTCGCTGTCCATGGTATTGAATAGCCTCGGTTTAACACACACGCACGCACACAATGCACACACACACGCGCGCGCGCACACACACACACACACACACACACACCGTGCACACCGTGACCTATTATGGTATCAGATTATTGGGAAAAACATTTAAATTCAAGCACGCGTGAGAACGTAGCCTATAACTTACTGTAAAGTTGCCTATAACAAATAGGACAAGTCAAAATATGAAAACAGATTTTTTTAAATCTAACTTGCTCTGTTACCTAGAAAATAATTAAAGGACGTGACTGAAAATGGGATTATTGTAATATTTGTATATATGCCTGTGGCCCTGGTTAATAGCCAACAAGCCTAATATTTAAAAAGTAGGGACCACGTATCAACAATGACTTGATAATAAGAAACCCCGATTGCAGATGGAAGATATGTCGAGAGCTGGAATTCTAAATATCTTAATTGACACAACAGAACGGCAAAATTTGAATTGGGCAGTTCATTGACTTGCAACCTTGACGCGAAGTCTTTCAAATTCTTAAAAAAATAAAACAGGGAAAAAAATGCCATAACAGAAATACGAATATTGTAATAAACACATAATTATGAATATGATTATTTTCCCTATTATAATAAAAGATAGGCTAGGCATACAAGTTGTAACATAGCCTATTTGTGGTCGCAGCAATGGAATATGAAGTAGGAGTATTAGGCTACATTTAGCGACAGCACAGTTCTGTTTCTGTTTGGCCAACGCAACAACGGTTTAATGCAATAGCCTACTTAATATATTGTGCATACCAGTTTAAATTAAAAAATAAGGATTACATAATAATCTTCATTGTACACAACACAATTGAACAATATGTCGACAAACAATAGAAATCGCCATTTTTAAAGAAATAAAAACAATTTTCTTTTATACAAAACTAATCATATTATTTACCATCCACACCCGGGCGTTTATAAAAACAACATATCAGTTATGGAATTATGGTTCTTAGGAATCTGATAACACGCTGAAAAGACTACCCAGCTGACCCACTGCAAGATTCTATTGTCTGCAAGCGCGAAGCGACAAATAAAACAGAAGTAAAAAAATAAACATTAACCGAGTCTTGTAATGGCGCGCGTTACCAAATGGATAACTCAAATGAGCGACAAACGTGCCTTATTTTCAAAATCAGAATTCGTAGGCGTTTTCAAAGGTCCACCTTGTCAGTATTCACATTTGCTTACTGAAAATACAAGGGCAACTGTAACGTGGGAGGTCTGTTCCGTTATCCACCGAGAAATACAAAAACAAAAACATTATTCCAGAGCCTAGCAAACATCAATTGATTAAGCTTTGCATTATGACGTGAAACGACTGCAAACATTGCATATAAATATTGTTAATTTGGCTTTGTGTGGATGAAATGTATATGGAGGTTCCGTAGGCTACTCACAGCCAACGATGGTCCACGCCATATGGTCGATCCTGGAAATTCGTCTTGTCTCATATCCATGTAGGCTACACGTTTTATTTCATGGTGTTGTTCGCACGATTCATGGGAAATTAATTATATTCCCCCTTCTTCGGGTTGTCTACATGGCTGTAGTATCAGAAGACAGAAAGTCCCCGTTTTGCGAGTTGCAGATTCTACTTGTGAGTCAGACGCTCTGGTCTCTGTAAAGCATGGCTGCCTTTTTTTTTTTTTTTTAAAGAGGGCAGGTCGTTCCATGCATTACAATGAGTTAAACCTCTCTCTCTCTCTCTCTCACACACACACACACACACACACACACACGCGCGCATAACGTTATACTACAGCTAGAACAGTTAGAAAACCCTCCTTTTCTACACATAAGACACATATTTAATTTAAATTATGTAATATGACATGGAATCAGATAATATTCCGTGCGTTACAGTTACGTTTTTTTTTTTTTTAACCCATGCTGTATATTACAATGGCCTAGATTTGGAGCGATAATCTGAAACCTTCAGATTACGAGAGATCATAACCAAGTAGCAAGTAGGCTAGCTACTGCAGCCATGCATTGAATCATTGCATCCGTGGGCTTCGCACAGTCAGTCTTTGTTATACCCATTCATTAAAAAGTGCATTTCCCGTGTAAGCCTAATTATCAATTAAAAATGTCTTTTGTTCAAGAAACTTCATCCGTGCTTTGTAGTTTGTAGTTATGCAAATGATATCGATTGACGTTTTCTCAAGTAGGCCTAGCTACTGCATGTGTACGATGAGAAAGATTTGAACGGCATGTAGGCTATTTTATCATTCTAAAATATGCATTGTACTATATGTGCTCTGACCATTTACATTGAAACGCATTTATATTGACATATTGTGACAGGCTCATTTTACTGTGTGTGTCAATTATTGTTTTAAAACAACATGGTTTACAACACGTGTGGGTTATATATAGCCTATGACCAGATGGAAAGGAAATACATTAGGAAATTCAATAGGATGTGTAAACTATAGCTACAAACTATGAGGCAACATGCCTTGTATTAGATGTAGCATATAATAGCTATATCCGCGAAGATACTATTTCAAGAGCTTTGTTTTAACGGGCCTATGTAGCCTATTTACGAAAACGATTCAGCAGTAAGATTAACGAGAAACGGCACAGAGAAAAAGACAAGGGCACTGAATATTACCGAAGTGAAATGTGATTATTAGTCTAGTACTCTAGTTGAAAGTATCCTGTGACTTATGTCAAGAAAATTCTGAGGTGAGAGCAGCGTGGAGCTGAATAAATAATTTATTGAAGTCAGTGTCACAGCTGCCTCCTTAATCACTGGCTTTTCCCCGCTTTTTGCTTGCTGGTATCGACTTCTAGGGGCGAAATCACCAATCTAGGCACACTGCAGTTTGATTGTCAAAAGACAAGTACAATAGAAACGAGCCGTTCGATAAACCGCCGGTTTATGGAATGCAACCAATACACCAGATCCCTGGTCTCTAAGCAATAATCATGTGAATGGTTTTACCCCCACTATAGCAGATTCATCTCAGGTTGCAATGAACCTGCTTCCCTTTTTGCCCTTTTAGCAAATCACGCCAGTCAGTGTTCAAGGTCTGTCGCCACAAAGAAAAGCCTGGCCTAACTGACGTCTTATACTTGACGTTTTATACCCTGAGCCCCGAAGAAGGATGAGGGGCACGCCACAGCAGTCCTTACTGATGGCCTAGCTATTTATTTGCCATACAGTAGGCTGTAGGCCTATATTTAGCTGATTAAAAATTGCATTACTGTGCATATCAAGCTTCGGATATTCCACAACACACCGGTGAAGCTGATGCTGGTTAAAATGATCATACCTCTGCATTTTTTTTTTTTTTTTTTTTTAACCGATTTGCGACATATAGGCCCGATCCGTTGCTGTTGAGTAGCCTATATTTCCTTAATACGTTCAGCACTTTTTTATAGGAGGCGTAGGCTATTGTGGCGTCATCACATAATTTTTTTAACCATAATTTATGGTTTACCGAGAACAATAAACGGCGAAGTGAAGTGTGTTTGCAGTCAAATTTATTTTTCTGAGAGAAAAAAAAAAATGATTAAATGAAAGAAATAAGGGCTAATTGCTTATTAAGTGTATGGCTGGGACAGTCACTCTGCAGCCTAGTTCGATATGGAGATTCTTGTCAAACGTTTAAAATGTGCAAAAAAAAAAAAAAAAGAGTGGTCAGTTGTTAGCCAAATGTCGGGAAACATTAAATTAATTTTAAAGAGTTTACTTTCCCTGAGAAAAAAAATGCATTGTTGCTGTTGAAACAATGGGAGCTGTTGGCAACTGCAGTGGTTCGGGAATGAATGGAAAAGCCGCAGGATGTATGCGGGTCAGTGCCCGGGGTCTCCATCCCATAGCCCTTTTCCCAGCGCGCCACAATAAACCTGTGCAAGGTCGAGACTCTGCGAGGTCACAGGGCATCCCCCATTGTCCCATTCTTCAAAACAGATAAACATTTATTAATCAGGACTGACCACAGGCCCTGTCCCACAGAGAAAACAAAGGCGAAGGGGAAAAGGGGAGAAAGAAAGACAGAAAGAACGGAGAGAGAAAACTAGACAGAGCCATCCAGATCCAACAGCCACCATTAGGCCACTAGTGCAACTGGCAAAAGTTGGGAATAAAAAGCATGATATTTAAAAAAAATAGCTTCTTAAAGGATTAATTTGATGAAGAAAATTAAAGAACACGGTTTCAGGTAAGAGCTATGTTTCGGCCACTGTTTCAGAATCTATTCAGAATGTACTGTGTGCTTATTAAAGCTGTAGATCATTGTGCAGAACAGTCAGTACTATTTCACAGAGCATTTAAACATAATGCAACTTTACTCGGTGAAGTAATTTTAACAAACTTCGTTTCGATGCAATCAATTGCCTTTAGCGAATTAATTATTGCAACGATTTTAACGACAGCCACGCATTTTTTTCTTCTATAGGCTACCTAGGAATATTAACAGTGATCTACAATTGGGCTAATGCATGTCGAGCATGTACGTATAGGCTCAAGTAAACGTATCAGAATAGGCCACATGGTTGACAGGGAGAAACAAGTAAGTGCTTACATGATAACAATGGGGGAAATGTGTAGTAGACTACTGATGCTGAGGTAAAGGCTATAGCCTCGAAACTGTCAGTCATACAAATGTACAAAACGCTGCAACTACTGGTGATCGCATTATTGAAGTGTTTTCATAAGTGTGCCATAATTTTCGTAAAATAGGTTAAGAATGGAAGGGTTTCATCCTGATTTGTAATTTTGTTGTCCCATTGGTCCATAACATTTCATAACGATGAGTCTACGTAGAAGCAAAAGCATCACAGGTAATATTAGGCGATCTATTGAACTATTGCAAATGGCAATGCAGTGATAGTAGCCTAATAGGCATACGCGAGTTTTTCATTAATACAGTAACGAGCCAATTGTCTGAAATTTCCTTTTCGACGTTTAGCCTACGTATGTGAATTTCACCTCATTAGCCTATACAATATGTTCGTTTTACTAGCTACATAAACGTTGCAATAATTCAGTGTAGCACTTTGATGGAAACATCAACACAAAAGTGCAAGAGAATTCATATAGCCTAGGCATTCACATACAATAACAACACTAAAACAAACAGCAAAAACCAGTAATGTAATTGTGAGATATTATATTAGTTTTCATTGTATGACAAGAAAAGTGGCAATACTTTAGGTGTCTTTCATTTCGAACTACATCCGTTTTAATGTATTCGTTTCTTCATTCAGATAGTGGCCTATTCTACGTGCCAGTTTCGAAATTAAGTATTCACTTGGCGGGGGTAGTGTATAGGCCTAGCATATACGAGACAAAAAAAAAAAAAAAAAAGCGGCATTGAACGTGCTATTACATGTCCTAGTGGATGCACGCTTTGTTGCAGATTGAATCGGACCTAAGGCCTTAATCGGAACGAAATGGGCCCCGTGTTAAAACATTCTGAAGCAGGTCTTCAGAAGTTGTCGTTGGCTTCGGTGTCAGTGCCGCAGTTAATGTTCTAGCCTCTCATTAAGGAGACGGGCTTTGTCTCCGTATTATCACATGACCCAACCACTCTTCTTTGAGCAGATCCAAGCGAAGGGAAGTCAATCGCTCAACCTGCCATACGACTAGTTGTAAAACTTTCCAGCAGGCAAACTGGTTATATTGAATATGGATCGCCATGAGCTAAAAGCTATATTCTAGACTTTGGAGATATACTGCTTACACATTAAATCCATGTTCATCTTCAGGGACTTATGCACGTGTTTTTGTAGTAACTAATTCAGATAAAGATAACATATTGTAGGCCTACAGCATGTAGGCTAAGTATAATATAATTTGTTGTGGTTGTCATCGGAACAGGGTTAGCAAATTGTAAACCTTATTATCACCATTAGACTCCAATATGTATCTTTTTTTGCTTGCATGGAGTAAGTGCCATTTGTAACAAAGATGGGGACATTGTTCCTTCCTTTCCCATATAGTTTCTTCTCTTACAGAGCTGGTGCCATTAAAATATATCACTTGATTCTACTGGTGTCAGTGATGTGGTTCTGGCATTGAGGCAGCTCATGGGTGCGTCTTAGACATGGCTCCTTTGCCAAACATTCATTTTGTCAGAGGTGTAAAATCCAGGTTCGGAAAGTAAAAATCCTCCCCAGTATTTTGTTCCAAATACAGTTCTTCAGCCAGGAGGTAGAACTAATTAATGAAGTCAATGGCTCAGTTAATGGCTGGAAAAAAACACACAGCGGGACTACTTTCTGACCCCTGGATTATACACCTCTGAATTTTGTGGAGAATTGTGTGTGTTATTTAGGTGAAATATTATGAATAAGAAGGATGCATCTCATGGTCTCCCTTGGCATTAATTATATTTTTTCTTATGCATTGAGTCCATCTTAAACCCACTAAATAGCATGATGGTTTTGGACATTTTTCCAAAAGATTTGATTCTAGTGTGGTTGTCAACATTCCTCCCCACCTATTCCCCTGCAGTCTTTACGCTAGCACCTTTCCCCTGCAGTCTTTACGCTAGCACCTTTCTCCTGAGGATGAAAGGAGTGTACAGACTCTCTTAATGAGCACATTCTCTTAATGCCCAAATAAGTTTTTGTCTCTTAATGTTGTCTGACTGTAATGACCACATATGTCTTGTGTTGCATTCATTATTCTTTCATTTTTGTATTCATTTGGCTTGCAATTGTTTTGTGACATTTCTCTCTCTCGTCATGGAGGCTTGGATATCCTTTTTGTGCTGAACAGGGTGGCCATGGGCTCCCACACCTTTTCATTTATAGCCCCCCTGAAATGACCTGGTTGAGAGCCCCCATCTCAGTAAAAGGGTTTAGGTTTGAGTTATCTGTCCAGCACCCACCACAAGCTGCCATGCAATGGCTGCTTGTGCAAGCATATACAATTCATGGTCACATCATATCACAGATCTGGCAATAAATGGCAGTCACCAAAATATTACAAAATATGTGGAAATCAGTCAGGGTTTATTTGATCTCAAAATGTAATTTATGAATTATGGCAAACAAAATACCCTGGAACTGGCATACAGTACATTTCCACTTCAGGACTCCCTGGGTCTCCAGCCCGTGTCCCTGGGAATGCTTGGACCCTCGTTTGGGAATGTCGATCTTCGACCACATGCAGTTTGGAAACCATTCTAAAAGGTGCTGTGAAACAGCAATGTACATGAGCACTATTTTATGGTGAATCACATTAGGGAATCTTACAGAGTAGGATCCTGTCGCTTAAATGAAGTGCATTTTACATTATTCTTGAATCATCTTTGTTAATTTGACAAGACATTCATGAGGAGTGGACAGTCTACTGTCGCACTTCAGATATATCAAATTATTTTTAATTGTAGCTGTTTTGCCTTTTAATCCAGCAGTGAAAAAAATTTATTGTCAGTTCTTGTGAATGAAAGCAGTACATTTTAAAATAAAGTATAAAAATGCCGATGATATGACAACAGTATAAGTTACATAGCCTGTTGTGGATTCTCCTATGTTTTTTCTCCTATGTTTTGTCTCCTATGTTTTACCTTACGATTTCAGATATTTAGCAACTTTGGCTTGGAATTGACTAATTCATAACATGAATTATTAGGCCTCATCACTCAACCATCACCAAACCTACTTTTCCAAACTTTGCAGTCACTCAAGGAAGCAGAGTCACTCATAGACCACCATTGTACCACTACGGCTTACACAGGATTTAAAAAGGTGAACCTCCTCTTGCTGCTTTGGTCTCATACATTAGCCAAGCTTGATCCTATCATTACTATGAGAAGAATAAGGCTTACAGCCTCAGTTAATAGTGTCTCTCATTTTTTCTATCCATTAAAGATATTTTCCATTCATGCCATTCCCTTTCAGGATTGTGGAGGTAGAGGCACCAGACTTGTGTGTGGGGCTTTTTCTCCATCATCACTTGGGGGTCAAGCCCGCATGTAAGACACCTAGTACAGCAGTTTCTCTCACACTGTGATGTTAAATGTCAGCAGAAGGGAGCAAGAGAAGAGAAAGAGAAAAATTGTGACGTTTTCTTTCTTTTTTTTTTTACCGGGACTGTTTCACAAAACATGGCACAGGAAATATAATATATTATATATGTAGCCATTAACAAGAGAAAGCCACAGCAGGGTCCATTTGAACATGTGGAGACAATTTAATACTGTGCTGTGTTAAGCCTGACTTTCCCACCTGTGAACCTCTTCACCCCTGATCACGTGTCGCGTGTTGAACACCTCACTGCATGGGAACTAGAAATCTGCACATTTGTTGTCAAAAACTGTTTGAAGAATTGGTGACTTTTTTTGTCTTCACACTGGAATACATGGAACATCGCATATATGCCGGTCTCCAACTCAAATTATATAATTCTTCCTTCCTCCCCCCCAGCTAGATAAGGTGGAATTAAATAAAAGTTGCCTGGCCAGACACATTTCCTTCAACAAAGACAAACTGGGGAATGCAATGAAAGCAAATGCAGTTTGGTTGTGCTGTGTTTATTTATCATGATATCATTTGCCATTTTTTACAGTTTAGGCAGAAATAAAAGTTCATAATCGGGCGGCAGTGTGGTATAATGGTTAAGGAACTGGGTTTGTAGCCGAAAGGTTGCAGGTTCGATTCCCAGGTCGGACACTGCCGTTGTACCCTTGAGCAAGGTACTTCACCTGCATTGCTTCAGTATATATCCAGCTGTATCAATGGATACTATGTATAAATGCAAAAGAAATGCTGTGTAAGTCGCTCTGGATAAGAGCGTCTGCTAAATGCCTATAATATAATATAATTTATATATATATATATATATATAATATATAATATAATGCAAGAACCAAAGATGTGCATCTCTATATGTTGATTGCACTCAGATGTAAAAAGAGAGAAGTGTATCATTTTTTGCTCATACATTTGGGAAATGTGCAGGAGTCATAGAAGAAAATATGAATATTTAAATTCAAACTATAAGCATGTAATGTACAATTTATTGTACTTTAAATAATTTATTGGCTCAACCACATCGATTGTACCTCTCCTCAAAACTATCTTCTTAATGTTCTGATACATTTGGGTATTTGTAGTCTGTGACTGGACTGTTGTGAGACTTATTCATGCTTCATGTTACGCAGATTTTAAATTGAGATTGACCTATCTTTTAAAAGCTTTTCACTTTATTCCCAAAAACTGGTTTGTTATAGTGTGGACACAATGGAGTTCAGCTATCAGACTACGGTATCAGTTGATAAGATACCAGCTGAAATAAACTAGTCCAAACCTAAAAGTGAAAATGGTTACTAAACTTTTATATCACATCTGTGAGATTTTTGTGTTACTCAGTCTGTAAATGGAGATCAGCTTGTCTGTTCTATTTTATTTTCTGTTCTACCAGCTACCAGACATCATTGTCATTTTATGTTATGACAGCTTATGTTTAAGTGAGCTCCGAAGAAAGAAGAAGCGATGTTGTCTTTCAGGTGAAAATAAGAGACTGTGCTGTTCCAAGCTATGCTGACAGGCAAGCAGTCTCACACCCATGTGGACCATAACAAAGATATTGTGTCTTTTTTTCCTTTTTGTTTTTCTGCTTGTGAATAATCTCTGGAAGAGATGTATACAGTGGTTGCACAATATTCCCTGCAGACATGAATACCGCATCTCTGAACAGCCAAACCAGACTGTGAAAAGTCCTATGAGTTGACCTTTGTACTGATCAATATTTTATGATATCGTATAACAAAAAATGGCATTGGAATTTTGCACCTTGGAAAAAAATAAATGTTAAAGAAATGCATACTTTACTTTACCATATGTATGCTCAAATTATTATATGACCACTCAGACTCTCATTCTATTATTTGATAATTCAGATATTTGTTTTTGTTATTTAATGAACTGTATGCCACACATGTTCTTACTTTATAAGAGTTGAAAGTCATAACTCTGGTCTGTATGGGCTTTGGGAAGCCACAAAATGGCAGTGAAATACACGCACCTGCGTTCAAGTTAGAAAGAATGAAGTGGAATTCAGTATCCATCTTTGAATAGAAGAGAATTACACACATGCAGTAGTTTAAAGTAGACTTTTATTTCTGGTTAATCTCAGCCAAATTTATTGGTTTTAGTTTCAAGTCAGTTGTGTAGAATAGCTGTGTTACAATGGTGTACCTATCCCAGACCATTTCTGAAACGCACTCTACCAAAGTAGATTTTCACTGTGCATTTGTGTAGTTAGCCAAACACAAAACATTCCCAAAAAGCAATCAAAAGAATCCAGGCAAATATGGCCGCCTTACATAATAAGCAAAAGTGAAATTAAATACGAGATTATACAAAATGCTACTAGTCACTACTTATGATGCACGCAATCGCAGCATTCAATTCCGCTGACAAAACATGATCATTTTGATAGTGATGGTATTCTGAAATGATGCCATTTGACACATATGACACTTGTGTCTGAGCCACACGAAGGCATGCTATGTCGACCTCTGATGAAATCATTTAAATTCAGGTTTTCCTGCACTGGCAGTCTGCCTACATCAAGCTGCTGACATTAAATAATTTTAAATGGATGGAAAAATGGGATTTTCTCATCAATCCCCCGTACCTTACTAAAGATTTGATACCTTCATTTTAAATGTGACTCTATACATTTTATATCATGACCCAGTGATTGGCATCTCACTACCAGCCTTGTGCTCAGACAGGAGAGATGCTTGGAGGCCTGTTTGTGAATTCTGAAACAGATCGAGCTAGAGATCTGAGCCGCAAAGCCGGCCTATTATAACAGAGGGAGGCCATCCATTTAAACTTAAAACAGACATTCAAAATATGTGGTTCAGCTTGCTCTGTAGGTTGTGGACACGCAGTTCAATTATCTTAAATTACACATGCCAGTTGCACAGCATTAATAGTGCATGTATTTAAACTGCTGTTGTTGAAATTTCATTTTCCTGCTGAGAAGCGTGCCGACTGTACCCAGTTTGAGTCAATTTCATTTCTTATTTTCTTGCAGACATAATTAAACATGCATGCATGCAACCTATAGTTCACAATCCTTGTCTGAAAATGGAAATGAGCTCCTGTAGAATAAACATATTTTAAACAGTCTTAAAAGTCGAAATCTCACGCGCACGTTTATATTCGCACCTGGTATGACATATTGCAGTTTCTCCAATCATTAATACCACTCTGCAGTGTTTAATTTTTCATCACTAAGATGGAGAATTTGCGCTAACCTTCACCAGGTTTTTGTATGCCATGTAAGGTTAGCAGATAAATTAATAATTTATGTGTATATTCCGTACTAGAAACCTATGATGACTATTAAGGCCAGATTGTATGTGTCCATTCTAAATACAATATTAATAATAATTAATAGCTTTAAAGTGGTCTTTCATTTGGATGGTATTTGCCTTAATAACAAGGGTTTCTCACACTTCCTTTGAAATTCTAAGTACATGATAACTGAACAGAGTCAGTGGGTTAGAGGGAATTTATAATCCTTTTGCAAACCTCACCATTGTGCTCCATGTTTGTTGAAAGGGAAGCTGTAAGGGAAGGACTGGTAAACCTACTACAGGGCTAGCTAGCCCACTTGCAATCCATAAAATATAGGAAGCTAATAATTTGATGTATTAAAGCACTTTAATATTGGTCCTCCATTTCAAATGTTTGCCATATATTATTATAGATTATAGCAACACTTTTAGCATATACTTGTGCATTTCTAAAACCCATCAAAACCTGAATTTCTGTCAGATCACCCGTGTTGCCACTTTAGTCACAAATATAATAAATGGCAGCTTACACTGGCAAAAGTATGCATACCAGTAAAGAAGACATCCCATAAAGAATCAGCTAATATCAATGCGTTCACATATGTTGTGGAATTGTTGTAATTTGCCTTTTCTGTGCAAAACATTACAGAGATATTGAAAACAGATCTCCGGTTAAACAGCATTTAGTACATGGAAACATGTCTATGCCTTAAACAATATTAATATCACAGAAACCTCATTTAAAGCAAAATGCTCACAAGCTTTGTGTATTACCACAGTGAGATACCAACAAGCTATAACACTGTTCTTACAAATTGTGTAAATACATAAATAAATAACTGTACTAGCCATTGCAATTTTTAATTGTCTAAATGTATAAAATGCAAACACAATTTCCTCTATCGCCCTGTTCTTTTCTGAGACCTTTAGCCAGAGACCAGCTACGTTTAACCAGCTACGTTTAAGAGCGATCATTTTATCTGCTTTATGAAAAACTATAAAGAAACAGAAAACAGCATAACACATCAGATCATAAATGCCTGGCTCATAATTTCCTCTCATGTCAAGGTTTATAACATGGAATGCACTGACGCCAATCAACATGTATGACTGATCACACTTGGTGATGTAATGTACAATGAATGCATTGCTGTACATATAAAAATCCCCACAGAAGAGACACATAATTGCAAAAGTGCAAAACACAGCGATGGAAGCTTTTAGCTCCTTGACTGGTCATTGGTGGCACAGCATAATGTCCACATGTAAATATGACTTGACGTGGGTCATTTATGATGTGATTATCCATGAAACATCAGATTTATGCTATGTTGTTCCTAAAAAATATCAATCTGTTACAGTAGACCCGTAGTTGTGTGGTTTTCAGATGTAGGTACAGAGATGGCAGTGAAAGAACTAGCCTATTGGCAGGTGAGACAATTTGAATCATTAGACAAAGTTAGTGACAAAAACATTGGATGAATTTCAGTAATACATTCTGAACCTGAGTCACATAGATTTGCTCTCTTTTTCCTGTCTCTTATGATTGGGTAAATTGCTTTATAGTGGGTGTGGCCTGTAATCTGGAAATGGAGGGCAATTGAAGGATAGCGCCTTAGCTTCCATGACTTGAGTTTGTCACATTGAAAGTCTGCTGGCTCTTGGGTAAGCAATGAGGCAGTACTTCTAACACCTTATCAATGAGGCCATATATATCAATTAATTTAAAGCAACCTCTCAAACAATGTTTTAAAAGTACTAACAATTTAAACTAGCTTATTTGAAGTTGATATAGCCTTTCATTTTCACAGATAAATTCCATCTAAATTTAAGTTTAAGCATTAATTAAAGATGAAAGATTACTGGTTCTTGGCATTATAAAAACTCACTGGATTCCAATTAAACACAGTTGACTTTTATACTCTATCGGCTGAAATGAAGATTATCTGACTGAGATTTGAGCCTGGTTGAGATGCAGTACAGGGTATTCACCAGCTCCACAAAGTGGATCTCTATAGCGCTCTGACTAAATAAAGAAATAAATAAATATCACAGTAACTGCTGACACAGCAGACCATCTTCAGGTTACGCTGCTAATCCTTTTTTTTAAATAAAGGGAAATCCTCAATGAAAACATTAGTTAAAAAGGTCAGCACGCTCTGCCTCTCATTAGAAGCCTATTATGTGTTATAAATCAGTGCAAGTACACAGTAAAACCTGCCAGCTAATACTAACCGTGTGGAACTATATTCAATTTCGTCATCTTTTAAACATTTGGAGTGAATATTTTTGTAATCTGTGGTCTGTGCCTTCAAGTCAAAACTAGACCAACACACATTCAGAAATTTCATAACAATAACCCCCATCACACAGACAGAAAGTTTCAGAGAAAGGTTAGTAAAAACAACAAACAAACAAACAAAACAAACATAAACTTAATTTAAGAAATTAAAAATAGACACAGGAAGTAAGAACGGTTGCCCAAATTATCCTTCGTTGATTCAGATTTGAATAGAAATATAGACCAATAGTGCTGGTTTACAGTCATTTTGAATTGTGCTCTTGAATATTTATCATTTGTTTAATGCACGGTTTGGAGATAATTTGTTTTAATCATTTTGGCTGCTGTTGTAAATATGTGCCATTAAAACCATGCATACATAGTTCACTGTATGTTCACATTTCATTACTTAATGCTGTCATTTATATTTATTTATTTAAAAATCTGTAAAACTATTTCTGACATGCTGAGAATGATCACTGCACATAATAATAATAATAATAATAATAATAATAATAATAATAATAATAATTCCCATTGTCATAAATCTTCATGCTTGTATTTCATCTCTGTTAACTGTAATAAAAGCGTTACAGTCATCATTTGATCAGTGCTTCATACGAACGGTTTAGTTCACTTAACCTGTCGTTAAGTGAACCAGACAGCACTCAAATCTTTTACAACACTGCTAATTGTTTTATCTAAAATAATTTGACAGAAACAGAATTATTCTTGAATAAAAAAGTATTATTCTTCAGTAAAAAAGTTTCCCCCCTCTTCTGTACATGTACAAGACTGATATAAATAAATAAATAGAAAGATTAATAAATAATACATTCGTTTCATTGCAATAAATGGTCCAGTGGTGATACTTACTGAAGTTTCCTTTATGTTACTGTATAGTTTCAGTGTCAATATTGGGTTATTCTTGCAGTTAGCCTGGTTCTAGCTTTTAGGAGTTTGTATGGGACTAAGCAGTTCTTCTAAATGAAGATTTGCTTAAATTGTGTCATGAATGGTCAAAAATGCTATTTTTCTATTTTAGAATGTGCTGTTTAATGTCACTATTTGTGAACGAGTGCGACTGACAGAGGTTACCTGTAATATACTTATAATTGTCATACAGTATTTTCCTATTCTTGGTAAATAGTAAGTTATAGGTGATGACAGGCAGGTAAGGTAATACACCTGAAATACAGTCCAGGGTATATATGCAGTCGTCATGTTTTACTTTAATGAGTTATTTAGTACTGTTTCTTTATTCTCTCTGTTAAAACATATAACGTTATAAAGTTAATGGACAAGAAAGGTTTACTCAGTGTACAGTTTATGTCCTAAAGAAAATAATGTGGAATATTTTCAAATATATAGAATAGGCCAGCAATGACATATTTACAAATTAATAGGGTGATACAGTGTATAGCTTATTGTTTGAATACAATGTGTTTTACACACATGCACACAATCACAAAATAAACGCACATATACAGTTCATATCATCCCTCATCATCACTAGTTCCCATGTTCATTTTTCACTTTTTAAATAAAAAAACAAAAAACAATAGAATAAATAAATACAATAATTTCTAAAATTCTGTATTCTTTAAAATAAAAACATGTTATGGGTTAACAGATATATTCAAATTGATGCCTGAAATGATCTCTCTCTCTCTCTCTCTCTCTCTCTCTCTATATATATATATATATATATATATATATATATATATATATATATATATAGATATAAACAGATTTTAACACATCCTTCATAGTGATTATTTCACAGTGACTTCCGGTTAACAGCGATACAGTGTCTTATACTGTATATCTACCTCTGCATGAGTGCTGGAATGAGGAGAATATGTGCCTGGAGTTAATGCTGATTGCAGCAGCTGGTTACATGTGAATCTCCATGGCAACAATAATGGTTGCTAAGCAACCATGTTCTTTTAGGGACAGCGAAAGTGCCCAAAGGCTTACTAAAAATATATAAGAGTATAATACCCCATCGATGCCTCCACTTTTCTCCTGTAACATGCACACGCACGTGTATACGCACACACACACACACACGCACACAATGGACATCGTTGAATACCGACCCGCATTCTCCAAGCTCGATGTTTAGTAACCCATCGGTGGAGATCTGTCGTGTGTTAAAACCTCTACAAAAAAAGAAATAAAAACCTTTGGGTTGCATCACCAAAGGAAAAAAAAACCTTTTATTCTGAATTTCATGATACAGGATAGTAGAGCTGACCTTCCCATGGGGGTTAAAGGTTATCTCAGTGTCATCAAGCCCAATATTGATTGATTGGCACAGTCAAATAAAAGGGGCATATTTACGCCATCTTGCCGCTCCAGGCAGCACAGTGTCTCCTGCAGTCCCAGGTGGCATGCGTGCATGCTGTGGAACAAAGCATTCCATCAGCAAATGTGACATCACTGCAGTCAGCTCAGCTGTTTCTCCTTGCGTTCTATAAATAGCGTGAATAAAAGTGGGGACTGTTTATGCGGAGAATATTTAACTCTCTTGACCCCATACCTAGAAAGATATTGCTTTTTTGCTAAAGTAAATATGCCCTGCTGGGAGGTTATATTGAACTTACCATCTTGGTACCTTATTGATTTGTGCATGGTTATGTCTATGTGTACGAGTGTATATCTGTTTGTGATACATACATACGTAAGTGCTGCAAATAAGATTAATATAAATAATATATTTGCTTAAGTTACGCATAGTTCTGGATTGACAGTAAATATATAAATGATATAGGAGAAGTATTCATCGAGCAATTACTAGAAACAGAAATACATTTTTTACTGAATTAGAATTGGTCCAACACAGAAAATGAAAGTACTTCTACAGATCTAATTGTCTTGTTGGTAATGCTTGAGGTTAGGCAAATAGGGTTTGAGGTATAATTCTTCCTAATTTGTAGAAGAATAATTCCTCCTAATTTGTCTTTTAAACTGGACAAGAATGATAAAACACATGACTTTATAAATAGTGCAAGGGATAATCAAAATGAGCAGTAGAATTTCAAGATGATTGCTATTTACCAGAATGCCTTGCGAGATTTTTCTCAAATGGACTCGCCTGCTTACTGGCTGATAACACGTCACAGAGAAGAATAATTGTTAGGCCTTTGCTACTGAGCCACATTCAGTGGGAAATTCCTACCGGCCTTAAGAAAGTGGCGTATTATGGCCAGAGCCCTTCCTTGTATTTAATTGTTTTGGGAATGAGTGGCAGTTGCACCACAGACAATGTAAAACTGCACAGGATGAAGAGATGAAGGAATGGAAGGGGGGCGGGGAGGGGGGGCTTAATGGGAGCGCAGCTGAAATTCAGCAGGCCTGGCTCTGCCATGGCTGTTGGCGGCCGGCCAGCGCTGCCGCGCGCCCCAGCGTATCTGCGCTCCGCCGTTGCCCGGGCTGGCAAATGCTCCGCATGCGGAAGGGGGTCGGCGTGCCACTGGACGGCCGCCAGGACGTGTGTGGGATGGATGCCACGGCCGGGCTCCACAGGCTGGCAGCGACGGGGACCATAAAGGCATCCGGCTCGGTGAATGTCCCTTTGTCTGGGGCGTGCCGTGCCAGGCAGCTTCTAATGAGAGATTTCATTGTTGCTGGGCTCTCAACATCAAGTGGGCTGGTGGACTCATTAACCTAAAAAAAGTCAGCCACAAGAGACTCCTATGATAGCATACTTAAGGCAGTTAAACCTGCTTGTGGTATTAGTGGCTTTAGCGTCATGCGTACGACAGCAACGCCACTCCTTGCGGTGCTCTAGGGCAGGGGCGTAGCATGACATTCTGGGCCCCGTGCAAAGGCAGTCTCTCTGGGCCCCCTTCCCAATGCAAACTCTTTAGTACGGGCCTTCTGGGGGCCCCTCCCCACCTTGGGGCCCTGGGTGGTCAGGTCCACTTGTCCCACCACGACGACGCCCCTGCTCTAGGGTGACATCGAGTCCCAAATCTCAAATCTATATCATGTTTTCTCAGAGACATTGTTCAGCTCTCTGACTTCTACCAGTGTCTGTTTTATCTGTGTCTTTCCAGCAACAAATGCGATGTTCTCATTTTGACTTTGACTCTCATTAAAATGCAATAGTGGGGTTAGTAGCACACAATGTGGGTAAATTTAAACAGCAAAATATTGTGCTCGAGAAGAGATGTGCTCAAACACACGCTCTGTGCAGTGAAATGTGCACTTAGCAGGAATGAACTGGGCACCCAGCAGCATATTTTGGCTCACCTTCCTAAAAGCGTTTCTTTCAGAGGCGCGCAGCAGCACTGGTTGGGGTGATGCTTAGACTCAGGAGCTGGCCAGCATTGCAGGTTCCATCTCGCTAGAGGGGGAAAAAATAACAGCTTTTATACTGATGAGAAAAAAAGTTCTGGACCTGTAGGGTGCTTTTTTTTTTAGAAATCCACCCATGGCTTTTGTAAAATGTACAGCCGACAAACCACATGTGCTGTACAGAAAACTACTAGGGGAAGCATCATTATCTGGTAGCATTGCTAAAGAGCTTCACATTAGATTAATCTTTACGTTACTAACATGCTATCTGTCCTTTTTATTGATAATAAATAAATATGTAATGCGAGCATTATATTTCTTTTTATAGTGGGGGCTCAAATATAATGACGCTTACCACAGCATCTCATTCATGCTATGCAGGCCAACATCACAGTACATTTTACTTACACCAACTTACTCCAACTATACCAAAATGTGGACATGTGAGAAAAAAGTAACATTAGTAGCTAAGTTAACATACATTTGTTTTAATCTCGCTAGCAAAGTTAGATAGTAGCTGTATTATTTATATCTTTGTCACTCAGTAACGGTAGCTAGCCTGTTGTTGCTGTTCGGTCAGAGTTATGTGGAACGGCTGTGATCACTGACCTGGCTAAATATTAAGCAAAATAACATTATCCAACTTGCTCTCTCGAGTTGCTTTGCCCACACGTCTTGCGATTCAGAAAAATGTTAAACCATACGGAAAATTCAAAACTCGCTTTGTACTTTTAGTTTAAAAATAGGTAGTTAGCAGTTAATGTTAGTAGCCTGCGGCTGGTTCATATCATCTATGGGCTGGTTTCTGTGTACTGTGGAAGCTTCAGAGAGAGCGAGGAGTAAGAAATCTCGCAGTGCACGAGACTGCTGTAACGGTAGTTCGAACTTTCAATTAGCCTTCCGTTGCTAGCAAATTTATGCCCCAATGTTAAGTCAAAGGACAATTCATCTCCGGTATCGTAGAATTATAAAGGTTTATTTAAAAACTGTACAATAAACAGAAATATCACCCATCAAAAGCATTGGTCCGTGTCATGCCCGACATATCGCTATGTCAACTTTAGCGATTAGAGTTGTAGAATTTGAGCTAGGTCGTTGGGGGAAAAAAAGTCTTAATCTAAATGCTATTTTTTTAATGTACCTAATTGTATGAAAATGGCTTAACAAATATTTCCCATATTTGTTTTTTCGAGATATTGATGAGATGAGTTGATCTGCTAAGTGGCTTGGCAATTGGTGCTAAAACGGCTGAGATATTGACGGGCGAAATTTCGATTTTAACATGTAAGTTGCATGTACCGCGTCCCCCTAATATTATATATTGTAAACAATGAAGGTTGCAGAGGGATACAAACCACATTGCCTGCATTTTCCAGCACCAGCATTATTTCAATTACTATTTTTGGTTTGAGCAGGCTGGTTGAGTCATTTAAAACCTGCATTTCAGTATCAAACTACAGTCACGATTCAGACTATCGCAGAGCACAGTTCGACCAGACGTCATCTCTGCAAGCAGTCCTGGCATCACTTGACCAACAGTGGGGAGAGGAGGAATCATGTTTTCAGGACCCCTGCAGTTTCTTCCTGTACCATTAAACAGAGGCCGCATTCCCACTTTGACAACTTTTTGTGTTTGTTCTCTTACTTCATGAAAGAAGCAACTAAGCGGAAAACTGCCTACCTGCTCATTCCCTGATTTTCTTCCCTCAAGACTTGAGTCTCTGGTGCCTCCGTAAATGTGTATTCCACATTTTTATGTATAGGCTAGGCTAGAACTTGTATCTGTAGTTATTACTTGTCCAAAAGCTATACAGTAGTTTATTCAATGGCATACTGTAATATATCAGCTGTATTGTTATGTACAGTGTTTGTATTTGCTGTCATTGGAGCGATAACTGACTCTTGTCTTGAAAGTTGCTGCTTGAATAGATACCTGCCCCAGTTTTATTTGTTTTTCTCTTCTCAATCACAGAAAGTGTTTTTTTTATATTTACTAGTTGTAAAAAAAAGTGATGAATAATTGATTCGGAGGACTTTTTTCTCTGAACAATGTTTTTATCTTCTCGGAGTCCATAGTTTTTGGGTGGCCAGTGTGGTTTCTGCTTTGGCATCACTATTTTATATCAAATACTATCTTAACCAAACACTTATTTTGTCAGCTATTTATGCCAAATACCAAGTGCCATGAGCTCTTGTAAAATGATTCAAATTCAATTAAAGATTGAATATTCTGTCTGAATGTCAGTTTAATTGTATTGTCCTGGTAGGGAAGGCCATTATGGTGTAGGCTGTAAGCCAAGCTACCTGTGCATAAATATCCTGTTGACATTAGGTGAGAATTTGATTGCATATTACACAGGTGTTGAAATACTGTTTTACATTATAGCTATAATATGTAAACTGGTTTTGATCCCCCTGGAGAATAATGATCATAGTAATAATCATCTGGATTAATATTTCTACCTTACATTTGAAATATACATTTAAACGTTAACACTTTATTGATTTTATCTGGGTTCCTCTTGAGATTTCTCTCCCTACCTGGGAGTTGTTTCTCGCCACTATTTTATTTTTTTATTCTTTTTTTTGTACCTCATATGCTGGATTTCTGGGATTCAGGCTCAGTCTTGCCTCATTTTCCATATTTCCTGTTTCTGTAAAGTGTCTTTATGAAAGTGCCTCTGTAAAAAAAGCATTATGAAAATAAAATATAATGGAATTGAATTTAATTAAATTGATTGTGTCTTTAAATTTACGCTTAAGGGAAATATTTTTATAAAATTCTTATCTGATATAAAATGTATTATCAAAGCTCAGGGTATACCACCACCACCAACAAGAATAAAAACAATAATAGTAATAATAATAACCATCAACATCATCATAAAGTACTGTAGTACTGGTAGTGGTAGTAGCAACATAGTTTCAACTACCATGCCAGCAGATTTCCATGAATATACTGTATATGTATTGTTTTTTCTTGATTGTTTCACAGAGATACTCACAAATAGCAACATGGATAAAGTGGTGGCAGATTGGTTTCCATTAGATGACACAGTAAAAATGGGGGGTATAAACAGAGGTGATGAATTGACGATCACAAGGAGCAGAATTGTTAACACTGCAGTGAGCAAGAACAAAGGCTTTCAGACAAATCAGCGCAGCCACAAGGAAAGAAAGGGAACTGAGAGCGAAGGAGAATGAGAAAAGCTAAAGAGCGGACGAGCTGAGCAGCAGACATCTGTATCGGCCGGTGAGCATGTAGATAGACCATAGGAAGAAAGGCCTGCATTGTCTAAACGGTCTTCATGGACTTCCTTGCACCATTAATGTGGCCTTTAAACCAAGAAGAGCTGCATCTGGGTTATCAAACACCTTTTTCAACAATATCTCCCAGGAGTGGATTATGTTTTCAAATAAATGTGGTCAGTTTGGGGTGTCAAGAGAAAGCAGATGCAGTTATGGAACCAATCAAACGCTCATGAGAAATACTTGGGGGGTGGAGGAATGGGGGTGAGGGGGGGTATCTATTTCTTTTGTTCTGATTGCACCGTCTCATTCAGGGATTGCTTTATGTATTGAATAAGATTTTTTCATTGATCATTTTACAACTGTCTGTGACGTTGATGTGCTTTTTTATTGTGTAAGGTGCCTACGTTGTTCATCACCCAGGATGAAAGGTACTAAATGGCTTCATGATAATAATTTACATGCAGGCCGTACACTTTTCATTTGCTCATTTTATTTATTTATTTTCACATTTTGCATGAAACAGTAAATAAATCAGAACAAATACGCGTGATGAATCTGTAATTATGACTATAATAAATAAATAAATCAATCATTTGTCTGTGACATCAACTTTCCCTGGGTTCTGTATAAGAATAATTAAATTTAAACATACAGTCTATATAACTGGTAATACAGCATAAACAGACCCTCTTACTGTGGAGTTCACATATTAGAGCTCAAGGCGTGTGCTTTGTGAAGAACACTGTGCTATATGTCATTCTGCTCTGAGAAGCTAACACTATTGGGTGCTGTTTTTCACCCAGATACTTGCTATTCTAAAAGAATGTAGTTTTGTAGTTTAATCAATCAATGGATTTAATATAAAATCTTAAGAGGGACATGTTTTGGAAAAAGACAAATCATGAGCAGATTTACTAGTTTTGGCGGCAAACAGTGAATTTTTCATGGTGTCTCACCACCCCACAAACAAGTTTTTATTTCTGTGGTTGAATCCCTTGGCAGCATTGTGTATGATGGAAAAATGTAATTTTTGCAGTGCTCCATCTGTACAATATTTATATCACGAGGGGTCTCTTCTTTTTTAATATAATACTCCGCTTTTACTACTGTTTATGTTTCCATATGGGGTTTGTAACCTGCATTGTCTTTCACATATCCTAATAACGGTTTATTTTTTACATCCTAAAAATGGATCGACTATCTACGTATACTTCACATAAATAAAATTCTTTATGAAACAGTGAAGCAAATTTCATACAGTGCGCATATTCAAAAGTATATTCCTCGGAACATCAAAGAGGTGCAACACTTATGGCGCTGACAAATTTCAAATGATATTTCATTCATTAAGGGAGCTGCTAATGTTTATTTAAATACAATTTTACGTTGCATTATTGATTAGTTGCCGAAAAATTATCTTACAACATGCACATGCAGTGCACAGACTAGGTTTTTGAAGGATTTATCAGGGGAGCCTGCAAACTTGATTTAGGCCCATTGCTGTGCTGGGTTCAGTTTATCTGGAAATAAAGGCCCCAAGGAGAACTTGCTTTGTCACAGATAAAAGCGCTCTTATTTGGAGCTTGGAGACAACATAGTCACTGCGATTATACTGCTGCCACAGAAGGCTGTATTAGAGGCAAACCCATTGTTTTCACAAATAATTCAGCAGTGGAGACACACGCACACGCACACACACAAAACCCAGTGCAACCCATAGGTATTTGGACAGTGAAGGACATCATTTTTGTTGTTTTGGCTCTGTACTCCAGCACATTGGATTTGAAAATAAACAATGAATAAGAGGTTTAAGTGCAGACTATCAGATCTAATTTGAGGGTATTTACATCCATATCAGGTGATCCGTGTAGGAATTACTTTCCGATACTTTTTTATAGATAGTCTACCCCCATTTTAGGGGAAAAAAGTAATTGGGTGCTCAGCTGTTTCTTGGCCAATTGTGTGACATTGCATCACTAGTTCATACACAAGAAAGTTAACAAAAGCTAGATGTTGATTCTAGGTGTGACATTTGAATTTGGAGTTGCTGTTGTCCCTCAAGATGAGGACCAAAGCAGGCCACCATGCTTCTGACGAATCAGAATAAATTTATCAGAGACATAGCCAAAACATTTTGTGAGTCAAAACAAACTGTTTGGTACATAGTTAAAAAGCAAGAACACACTGGTGAGCTAAGCAATAGCAAACGAACTGGTAGACCATGAAAGACCTTTGTAATGGATGACCAAAGAATACTTTCAATTTTGAAGAAAAACCCCTTTTCAACTGTCAAACCGATCAAGAACGCTCTCCAGGATGCGAACATAGATGTGTCAAATACTACCATTATGAGAAGACTACACCAGCATAACCTCAGAGGGTTCACAGGAAGATGCAAACCACTGGTAAGCCTCAAGAACAGAATGAGTTAGAGTTTGCAAAAAAAAAAAAAGTACATTAAAAAACTGTTCTGGAACAAAGTCTTATGGACAGGTGAGTCAAGTATTAACCTGTACCAAAGTGATGGAAAGAGAAAAGTGTGGAGAAAGAAAGAAACTGCTCATGATTCAAAGCATACCACCACATTTTGTGCAACGTGGTGGAGGTGGTGTTATGGCTTGGGCATGTATGGCTGCCACTGGAACTGGCTCACTGTCTTCATTGATGATGTGACTGCTGATGAATTCTGAAGTGTACAGAAACATGTTATCTGCTCAGATCCAACCAAATGCCTCAAAACTCATTGGATGGCACTTTACCTTGCAGCAGGACAATGACCCAAAGCATACTGCTTAAGCAACCAAGGGGTTTTTCAGGACTAAAATGTGACTGAACATGCCACTTGCTTAAGACACAACTGATGGTAAAAAGCACCCATAACAAACACAGAAATGAACAGGCCTGGCAGAACATCACCATGGAAGATCCCCAGCATCTGGTGATGTCTATGGGTGGCAGACTTCAGGCAGTCATCGAATGCAAAGGATTTGCAACCAAGTACAACTTTTTTTAATATTATGTGAATTTGTCCTTTTACTTTTGGTCCTCTGAAAGAGAGAGACAATGTAAAAATGGTCCTGTAATTTCTATACAGGTCACCCGATATGGATGTAAATATTCTCAAATTAAAGCTGACAGTCTGCACTTCAACCTCATATTCATTGTTTCATTTCAAATCCAATGGGAACAGAGCCAACACAGCAAAAACTGTGTCAGTCTAAATACCTACGGGCTGCACTGTACACATGCACACGCTCACGCACACACACACACACACACACACACACACACACACACACACACACACACACACACACACACACACACTTTTCTATCCTCATAAAGAAAGATATCTTCTTTTTTTTATTCTCATGATTGAGACATAAATTGTATTTTAACATTTGTTGGAATGATCTGATGATCTTCCTCGATCTACTGAAATTTGAACATTTAAACGACATAAAATACATACATACTTCAAGTATATTTGATAATGTAATAAATATGTTTTGTACATCATCCTACATGTTACTTAATAATTTCTATATCGATTACCCTTCATTAATTTTCATTCATTCACTATGATTCTCTTTAAAGTATCTTTCCAAAATACTTTTATTTTAATAAAATGTCCAGATAAATATACATGTGCTTCTCCCATTTCTATGTATTTATTTTTTAATCGATTTATTCATTTCTTGCAGTGTTTCCAAGTACAAGATTAAGGAGGCCAGCCAAGCTATCCTTCCTGCCAGACCTCAGGGCCCAGGGAAGTGAGGGGAAGGCTAATGCATCGCAGTTTGTCAGCACAACACTCACCAATGAATTGCAGTCTATCGACAGGTACACACAATGATCCAGAGGCTACAGAAAGAACTCAATAAAACTGAGCGATAACCTCGCTGAGATGTTAGTCCCTTTCTAATTTTCTGTAATAGACTTCTGTATGCTTCAAAATTTAATTTAGCTGACCAGATTGGGTAGTCTGTTAGGCCTTTTGCACTCCCTGTCTATGACGAGTGTCAGGATTCAGCAGAGAATAATCACACAAAAAACATGTGACATCCAACATTTCATTTTCAGACACTTCCTTGGATGCATAATAATGAATTAAAAAATAATCTACCAAAGAAAAGTAAATAAATCAACACCTGAACATGGCATAAGAGTATTTTGTTTTCTTTATTACTTGGATCTATGTACTTTAGATTCATTGCGATGTTTTATGAGATAGGGTAAAACATATTTCACAGCAATATCAGTCAATTCGGCATGCCCCAGTATGAATGGATGAACATCATTAGGGAGATAGTCATGAATATGAATAATTAAATCATAACTTTTGAAAAACATTTTTATTTACAGAGCAAGTATCATGGGAATAAAACCAGGCTATTAAACTGAAAATGAATTCAATTTTCCTAGGAGTGGAACAAAATAAAAGTGAATTTATAATTTTCCAGAATCTAAATGTTAATGAAAACTGAAAACATTGTGTCACAGTTTATGGGCATGTATGTGTATGTGCATGTGTGTGTGTGTGTGTGTGTGTGTGTGTGTGTGTGTGTGTGTGTGTGTGTGTGTGTGTGTGTGTGTTTGTGTGCTGTAACCTAAAAAAACATCCATTGTAATTTGGTCAGTATCACTGGGGTATCCTCTATATTTTCTTATCAGAACTCTGCTTAGTTTTCTTGCTAATTGCTAGTAGCAACGCCCATGCTTCTGCCTTTCCATCAAATTGTACAGTAGCAAGTAAAGATTAAGGGCCTGATTTACTAAGACCTTTAGCGTGCGCAAAACCTTTTAGCACATGCAAAACTAATAACAAAACCAATGATTTGTGCACAACCATTACCATGACCAATTCCTGTTCATGTTCTTAGTTTTGCATGTGCTAAAAGGTTTTGCACACGCTAAAGGTCTTATTAAATCAAGCCCTAAATGTACCAGTCTGTTAACACTGTGCCATTGAATAATTTTGTTCCTAACAAATGAGGCTCAATATGCACTAATAAAATGGAATTAAACAAACTGCTAAATTTGGCTGCTGTTATATTGAATGTTTTAACCACAAGCTACAGCATAACCTATACATTTTTATATATGGAATAGCTGAAAAACATCTAGCTCAGAATATCTCGCCAGATATGAGAAAACCTCAGGGACACAATGGGTTGATTGCAGTGTGCCTTCAGTTTCCACAGCTGTGTATTAACACAGGTTTCCAAAGTACCGTACGAACACGGGATTTACTGTGTATTAAGTTTAGGAAGGTCTTGATTGCTGCGTGCAATTGGAGTTCCGTATTAGCTGATCCCCTGGAAGTCTCCTGCTAATTCTGAAGTTCGCTGATCATGTTTTTCCCGCCGTTGTGAGCAAGCTCCTGAGCAGAATTCAGTGACATTATAGGTGTATCCACCAGTTTTGTTGCAAGCACTGGAAAAGCAGAGAATGGAATGGATATTTCCTGAAATATTTATACACCTATACAGCACAGAGTTTGATACTTTAATGCCCGTAAGGACATTAACTTACAGTATGTACCTTCTGACCTCATGCAAACAAACAGATACAACTTCACACATCCATACGATAGATGAGTGTTTTACCCCAAACTTTTGCCATTTTTCCCTCCTTCCCCTTCTTCTTCTTCTTCTTCTTCTTCTTCCTGCTGATTTCATCATCAATGTTCCAGCCCTTCAATTTATAATTATTTCCATTAGATTAATAACAGTAGGGTAACAAACCAACACTGGGCCACAATGCAGGATGGTAGCTTGCTAACTTCAGCTCAGTTCTATGAAAATGTAAAAAATGAAACTATTGAAGTGTAGTACTGGCATATGGAAGCAATGATAACCATTAATGTTAGCTGGACGGCTAACTAGCTGCCTCCTTAACTAGTAGCTAGCTATGCTTCAGTTGTTTTATTACAACAGCGCACTAGCTAGCAAGTGACACACTGTGTCCACACTGCTCTTCTCTCAGTACTGCAGTGACTCCACACTGGCACTCTCTCTCTGCTACACTGACTCCACACTGTCTCTCATTCAATAATGCCATTACACTACACTGTCCCTCTCTCACAACTGCAGTGACTCTATACTGCTTCTCGCTCAGTAATAAAGTGACTCCACATGACTCCTCTCTCTGTACTGCAGTGACTCCACATGACTCCCCCCTCTGTACTGCAGTGACTCCACATGACTCCCCCCTCTGTACTGCAGTGACTCCACATGACTCCCCCCTCTGTACTGCAGTGACTCCACATTACTCCCCCCTCTGTACTGCAGTAACTCCACATGACTCCTCCCTCTGTACTGCAGTGACTCTACATGACTCCTCCCTCTGTACTGTAGTGACTCTACATGACTCCTCCCTCTGTACAGTAGTGACTCTACATGACTCCTCCCTCTGTACTGCAGTGACTCCACATGACTCCTCTCTCTGTACTGCAGTAACTCCACATTACTCCTCTCTCTGTACTGCAGTAACTCCACATGACTCCTCCCTCTGTACTGCAGTGACTCCACATGACTCCTCCCTCTGTACTGCAGTGACTCCACATGACTCCTCCCTCTGTATTGCAGTGACTCCATACTGTTCCTCTCTCAGGACGGGAGGGAGCCTCCTGGCCCACTGCATTCCTCCTCACACACAGCGGCATACTTTCAAACATTTTTCTCTCCTGTGCATAGAGACTAAAAAGCCATGTGGGACAGCATATGTATGTAAAGGTATCTCTCTCTCACTCTCGCTTTCTCTCTCTCTCTCTCTCTCTCTCTCCATCTCTCTCTCTCTCTCTCTCTCTCTCTCTCGGTCTGCAGCTTGCAGTAGAAGATTTTTCCTGCATGTCTGTGGCCACATTAATCTGGGCCCTTATCCTTCCTGGCACACAACACTTGTTGATCTCCCAGGCTCCATCTGCCTCAATGCTTCCCAATGTCTTGGCATACATTCCCAAGGACACAAAGGCACGACAATAAATAAAGTAATAAATAAATAAATATGCAGCATAAGTGGATGACTTTCAGTGCAGGGCAGGCGGAGGTCACACTTGACAAGTACACAGCCACATGACTCTATTAACAGGGGACATGGGAAGCCACTTCAGACGTGTCTCAACATGCTTGTCCCCGTAAACCTGAAAATATTACAGCCATTCTATAACAGCCAGTTGTGCCTCTCCATGCAATACGTACAGGGAAAATCGTCTACAAAGGTCTGCGAATTGCCACTAGCAATCATGTTCAGTAGCCAAGTTGACTGTATTAACAATGCCACATGGACCAATTACTTGTATTTTTCATTTTCACCCCAATTTGGAATGCCCAGAACTGCAGGTTCATTGCTGCAGCATGTTCCATCAATCCGGGAGGGATTCACACTCGCACAAAGCAGCCAGCTCTTTTGCACTACCGCAGAGACTGAACCAAAGTACTACAGAGCGGACCAAGGCTGGTGCTCAAGTGACTAGTGGAGTCCCCAGTGGCCACTGAGGCACGGGTTACCCTGTCGACTAACAGCTCCCCTCTCTGGGTGATGCTGTGGCCTGGGGAGGGAGGTCTGTCCATGAGTGGAACTGCAGTAAAATTAATATTTCTCCCATTTTGTGTGTTTTTTTTTTTGTGCCACCTATGGTCGCTCACTGCTAGGAATTTCACAGCATGGGTGTGTGACGGAACGTTAACTGTCCTGAAAAACTGCAGTGAGCACAGTTTCACAACGTCAACGAGCATCATGAATGCACTGCTATGAAAGAATGGAATTTAGATTTGTATACAGTGTGTGAATGTGTGTATATACAGTGCCCTCCACTATTATTGGCACCCTTGGTAAAGATGAGTAAAAAGGGTTATAAAAAATGTACCGTTTGGTGAATTAGCTTAATCATCATCATCATCCATCAACCCGCTTATTCCTATTCAGGGTCACGGGGGGTGCTGGGGCCTATCCCAGCATGCATTGGGCGAGAGGCAGGAATACACCCTGGACAGGCCGCCAATCCATCACAGAGCACTCACACCATTCACTCACTCATTCATACCTATGCGCAATTTAGAGTCTCCAATTAGCCTAACCTGCATGTTTTTGGACTGTGGGAGGAAACCGGAGTACCCGGAGGAAACCCACGCTGACACGGGGAGAACATGCAAACTCCACACAGAAAGGCCTTAGGCCGGGATTCGAACTCGGTACCTTCTTGCTGTAAGGCGACAGTGCTAACCACTGCGCCACCGTGCCGCCTAGCTTAATCTCACACTGAAATTTAAAAAAAAATCCAACCTTTAATTGAAATAAATGTGTTATGAGAAAAAAAAATCCCTCATCAAGAAATAATAATTTTTAACAAAACCATGTGTGCCACAATTATTGATGTTGTTGGGTCACAGACTTCAGGAAGTAACAGCATGCAAAGGATATACGACCAAATATGAAATATGATACTTTAAAAATATGTTAAAGCAAAGGGATGAATACTTATGTAAATGAGAGATTTTAGTTTTAGATTTTTAAGAAATTTGCTAAAATTTCTAATAACATGTTTTCACTTTGTTATTATGGGTTATTGAGTGTAGATTGATGAGAAAAAAAAAAATAATTGAATCCATTTTAAGATCTGAAACATAACAAAATGTGAAAAACTTGAAAGGGTCTGAAAACTTTCCGTATGCACTGTATATTTTATATATTCTCACCTTTGAAATGAGGTGCCCAATGTTTATGATTATGAAGAAATGGGTTAATGTTAGTTATTCAATCTGAGGGCTTCTTTATACGTTTAGTAAAAATTAAAAAAAACTGACACCTAGTTTTTAAAATAAACTAGCAACAAGCTTTGTTTTTAATCATGTTATCATAATTAGGCCTTGTTTACAAACCATATTGACATAAAATACTGTGATTTGTACCATGTACCACCCAAACGTCTGAAAAAAATAAGATGTGACACTCACCTACGTGGATACGTGACTGCACTCTGTACACACACCTGAACCAGATCCACCACTTGGGAGCCCCTAAAATTACTACAGTGACTGCACTCTGTACACACACCTGAACCAGATCCACCACTTGGGAGCCCCTAAAATTACTACAGTGCACACTATTGTTCTGCTTAGAGTCAGATTGTTGAGGTATAACTATTGAACTTAAGTGTTAAATGGTCAATAATGTTACTTCAAAGCGTTCTGTAGTGTCCATCCACATTCTGTTTAAATCTTGTGAGGCATGCAATGCAAAACACATTTAGCTTAGAATCTCTAAATATTTTAATGCATGTTGATATGTCATGAACAGGGCATAGTCTGATATGTGTGTTTAGGATTCGGATATTTTGATGATATTTTTATTTTTTATTTTTTGACCTCAAAAGTGGACATCTGAGAATGAGGCAATGCACAGTTGAGACACGACTGCGATAATATCATATCCGTGATGATATTTTGATATTGACTCCTTCAAGCTAAAGCAGCTCACAAAAACATTACAGTTTTTTTCAATTGTTTACACACAATTTTGAAAACAGGGCTCCTTTTTTCTAACACCTCACACAATTAACCAGACACCACACCCAATTTTCAGAACACCCTTGTTTGTTTGCAAAATGAAACATATCAGTCAAAACCATAAACAAATTGATAAAAATCTTATTTTGTTCTCATGTCACAAACACATCTTTCAGTGATTGTACACTGTTTCGATCCATTACACACTACCATAATAAATTCAAAATGCATTTGTAGAAACCCTTCAGTAGAGTGATGGATTCTTTTCAGAAATATTGTTTGAGAGCATGGCTATGGGATAATTTAGACAAAAATATATTGACAAACCCAATACATTCTTCATGATTACATTGAGGTATCAAGAGAAAATACACAAATACTATAAACTTACCAAGCACTACACAACACTGGTGCTGCAGACTGAAAATATTTATTTTTGACCATGGACTCAGTTACAGTATAGTAACATATCAACAAGGACAATCAGAACAAAATAGTTTTCTCATGTGTAGAAAAAAATTGTTACAGTAACTCTGAAGAAAAACTAAAAACACAAGAAAAACAATACTGTAACTAATCTCTCCGTCTGGCTGGATCAGGCCATAAGATTTCGTCCACGTCACAGGCGATGTCGTCATTGGCAAGGCACCGTTGGAAGAAGCGCCTTGTGTGACGAATCCACCCCTGCACAGAAGCTGCTTCTATACCATCGCAGGCCTGCTCCATGGCCTGAATGAGGGGCATACGGTTGTAGGGCCGAAGGTCATATACCTTCCACCGCCATGCAGAAAAAAACTCCTCTATTGGGTTAAGGAAGGGGGAGTATGGTGGAAGGTATAGGACTGCAAATGGAGGGTGCTGTTGGAACCAATTTTGGACTGCAGCAGAGCGGTGGAAAGATACATTGTCCCAAACAACAATGTACTGTGTCTGGTCCACTTGTAATGCTGTGATGATGTTGTGTAATCTGTCAAGAAATGCACGTATTAGATCAGTGTTATAGGGACCCAGAGTTGCATGGCGGTGGAGGACTCCATTTTGGGTAATGGCAGCGCAAAGGGTGATGTTACCCCCTCGTTGCCCTGGTCCAATTACATTTCTCCCTCTCCTTCTAGTTTTTGCGAGGTTAAATCCAGCCTCATCAACATATATAAATTCATGTTGGACTTCTTCAGCATCCATTTGCAAGACTCTCTGCAACACAGTAAGATACAATAGCATGCTGTTCAGTATAGGTCTATTGCACAGTCATTTTACATGTAAAAAGGATGTGTGCAGTGCACAATGCCACACCATAGTAATGTGAACAATACATACCTCCACATACGCATGACGCAGAAGTTTCACTCTCTCTGAATTTCTGTCAAATGGTACTCGATACAGTTGTTTCATGTTACAGTAATTAGATTTTTTTTGAGGATTCGACCTATAGTAGTCAGAGAGACTCGATGGATGTTATTGAAAATATGGTTATCATTGATGACATTGGCTTGGATTTCTCTCAGCCTGATAGAATTGTTGGCCAAAACCATGTTTACAATGGCTGTTTCTTGTGCCTGAGTGAATATGGGGCCCCTTCCACCTTGGTGTCCTCGACCCTCAATCCTATATAGACAAAAACACATGCAGTCTGCTGTCAAATGTCACAGGAAATGATACCAAAAGTGATGACAAGTACAGTTAGCTGCAGTTTCAATGTACTGTGTAGTTAGTTGACCTGTTTTCACGACGAAATGTTCGAATTACTGACGCTACTGTATTTCTGCTGAGATTTGGCTGAACTCTTTGTCCAGCTTCCCTCAGTGTCAGTCCATGGTTGATAACGTGGTCAACAAGTGTTGAACGGATTTCTTGGGTTAAATTTGGTCCTCTTCTTCTTTGTTCAGGTTCTATTGCTTCTTCAGGTCCAAGTCTACCTCTACCTCTTCCTCTACCTCCTTCTTCTCCTCCTTGATGTCCTACTCTCATTCTCACTCTTCTTCCTCTGACTCCTTCCATTTTTGTTGAGAACAGGTGAACTCACCTGCTAGCACTTATATACCTGACTGCTGTGTTTTCAATTAAGCACATTTGTGTTTCCACACCTGGTGGATGTGGTTATCCAATGTGTTCATTAGTGTAGTCATTGGCAAGCCAGTGCTTTGTAATGAGGAGGAAGTAGCCTCACAATCCTTATCTGTGTCTAAGGTGTGAAAATGTGTGTAGAAATTTGTAGAAGTGTGCAAATCACTGTGTGTAATGTTTTGCAAAAAGTGTGAAGCAGAGTCTGTGCTTATTGTTGTGCAACTCTGGACAGGTGTTTTGCTTCTTGTGTGTAAGATTTGTTTATTGTGTGCAAATTTTGATTTTAGTGTGTACACAATTGAAAAAAACTGTAAAAAAATAATTAAAAAATAAATAAATCTTCTACATTCAATAAGGATCAATAGATCCGTGTATCAGCACAAGGATATTACTTAAACACAACATTTTTGGTATTTTATGAAAAGGAGGTAACTGGAAAAATAGCAGGTTATGTGGTAAGTACACTGTACCAAAATAGTACTGTTATTTATCTTTTTACCAGCTGTTGCTATCCAGGGCAACATACATGGCTTACAATGCACCTGTTATCCATTTATACAGGTAGATATTAACTGGAGCAACACAGGTTAAGTGCCATGCTCAAGGCTACATCAGCAGAGCCTCTTTCTTACACAACCTTCAGCTCTTTAACCTGCTACTCTACACTGCCATTGTTCTGAACCGTGCATGGCTCTGCTGTTGCTGTGTTCCACTATCCCATAGTTTTACAACTGTGTTGTTATTATCACCTTAATTAAGACACCTCATTTACTTACTGTAATACTGGGTGAGCTAGTGTATGTGTGTGTGTGGGTGGGTGTATGCACATGAATGCGTGTGCGTGTGTGTGCGTTGCCCAAAACCGCTATGCCACTTCTTAACATCACAGAAACAATGCTATTGCAATTACTGGTACAACTAGAATGTTGACCCATTTAGTTAATCGATATGCTACTAGCTTAAAAAAGATCATAAGGGCACACTCACTCTGGGAATAGTTATTATCTGTGAATATCTATTAATCTGCTTGATTGTGCTGGCTAGACAAGGGTTCAGAAATGAATGTGATAATTATTGGCAAAAAATAATGTGTTTATATATCATTGTGATTCCCCCTCACATTATTAAGTACTTCCATTGTGTTATGTTCTCACATTGTCATGCCTTTAATGAGCTCCATGCCTGTGTCAAACGTTCATTCTTTGTTGTATAAAATACAACTGTATAGTTTGAACCACATTATAGTTCACACATCGCATGCAGACTTTATGCACCTGCTATTTTTCCCACTGTATTTGTAATATTTTAATTGAAATTATTTAAATTTTATTTCCTATAAGATATAATATTGCGTATAACAACGTAGTGGAAAATGTATGACCTTACTAAATTTTTTGTTTATGCTCCTTGATTCAGTTTTTTTTTATTATGACAAGGTCATATACTGTATGGGCATACAGAACAGAACAGGGATGCTTTCTGTAGGTAGAGAGTAATAACGAGTCGAGCGTATCCAGCAGACGCTGACGATCCTCTTTTATTTGCCTCCATGATTGGAGTATTGTGTATGACAGAAATATTTAATGATGGCCCTTTCTCCGGAGCTATTTCCTGAAGCCGTGCGATTGGCTACATGGGCCGCGCAGGCAGAGTCTGGGGATAGGAAGCTGTATAGCGGTGAGGCAGAGTCAGGTGGGGGGAGGGGAGAAGGGGAAAGGGGGGGGGGGCGTTTGGATGGCGGTGGTGTTGGAGGGGGCGGGGGGAGCAGCTGTTTCTCTTTTCTGTCATTATCCTGACCGCTCTCACTGAAACCCATTTGATGAAAGTCAAATAATGCGCTGGCCGTGATTATGTGATGACAGAAATTTACCTACCAAGTTAATCCCGCATTGGGGTTACATTTCGATTAATTTTTCCCTGCTTGCACCGTCATCTCTGGGGGTGGGTAAGGGGGGGCTTTGAGGCTTGCTTCTTAACCAATGTGGTTGAGGAAGGGGGTGGGGTTAATGTAAAGGGGGGGGGGGGGAAGGGTTGGGGAGCAGACACAGCACATTAAAATAATCCATGCACGGAGCACACAGATAGCTCTCCTTCTCCACGTAGCTCCCACTGCCAGTTCAGGTCATTCCCAGGCAATAAGAAGAAATATCAAGCTGAATAAATGAAGCTGTAAGTGTCTTCATGGCCATGCTGCTCTCTGAGTGGAGACAGTACTCCGAGATGTTGAATTATGCTGCATGTTAATCAGACTCTAGGCCCCTTTGGAGAATGAAGCCCTGGAGGTCGAGATTTTCTTGCATTCATTTTAGTATATAGATTAAAATTAATGCAACATATTAGACTTTATAGTAGACTGAGAAGAGGGTATTTAGTCCCACTGGATATTCCGCACTGAGAAATTCTGTGATTCCAGTTTGGCACTTAAAAAACAAAAACATCACCTATTTCCTATGTCTAAGATAGTGTGGAAGGTCAGAGGTCAAATCACTGTGGTTGATCTGTACTGCAATGAGAGGGTATTACACTGTAAGGAAAGACATCTCTAGAACAAATAATGAAAAATTCAGATCTTAAAGGAAGACACTGCACCATTTCTAATATTCCCCAATATTAATATAAAATACCTCTTAGTTCAACGTAGTTTATTAAATTGTGATTGTAAATAAATACATCTCATAACCTTGATAATAGTATACATATTAACATATACATTTATTAGTTAAAAAAACTGTTTTTGACCTTGTATTGTATATTTATATTGTAAGAAAATATATGAAAGTAAAACTCATGTAAGGTGCTTGGATAACTTTTGCTATTATAAAATGTATTGTCCTGAGAATGCGTGAGGTAAAGAGGGAATTTGAAATTAAGCAATGTTGGTAATATAGTATTATATTGAAATGAGTTCTTCATGTTTGTTTCACTACAAGAACTGATACAAATTAAATTAGATTTCTCTCTGGGCCATTACCAGCAAAATGAACACGTAGAATGTGATGTCAAATTGCATCTAAGCCATTTGAAAGCATTTACCAGAGATTGAAATCATAAGTCTGCATTACAGGAATTTGGGATTTAGAGGCAACACTCAAATCATCTTTGTTCCTTTATATCATTATGCTCCTGGCATTCTCCATTTTGAGAAATGACTTCTCTTTATATCTCCTTTGTTTTTTCAGTGAAATAGTTTGTAGATTGCTAAGTTATATTTACAGAGAAAATGTCACATATCAACACAAATACTTGTGTGAAATTATTTGAACTCTCTAAGGCATTTTTGTTGGTGTATGCATAGTCAATGATCAAAAATACATTTTTAACAAGAGTTTCCAAAAACTGCCCATCAGTTCTGTGTAAATTTGGTTTGCGAAAGCGGGGCGACTGTATTTATGTTGAGAAGAACGGAATTGAAAAGGAGTGGTGTAGGTTTGTGAAGTCCCTATCCTGACTGATTAGCTGGAATTCTTCAGCAGTCCAATAAGGTTGATCTGATCCAGCTCGGTTATAATCTATTGCATCTCCAACACCTAAAGCAGACTCAAAGCAGGATTGACCCATCCTACCCCCACGCTATCGTCAAGGAGAAGCACCGACACGAACAGCCTGTTATCCCCATGCATTCCGTGTCTTATTAAAGTAACACGCACACGCACACGCACATGCACACGCACTAGCAAATGTGCACACGCACACACGTGCATAAGCATACACACACATGCACACACACACATGCAAATGCGCACACACATACACAGAAACGTGCACACACACACACACACACACACACACACACACACACACACACACACACACACCCCACTTTTTGTATTCCACATCTATCCCCCATTGTCTTCGTAAATACAGCCAGAGACAAAACACAAGCTTTATGCTCAAGTGTAGCCTGAAATAGAAAAGAATACAGAGGATAAGCTACAATTCTCCAAAGCACTTGAACCAACATTCATTTTGGCCAAATGGAATAGGTGCCTTTACCCCCCCCCCTCCACTTCAGTGAACCAGCCCAGCACAGAAATGTTAGACATTCCTTTATTCCGCTACTTGCTCTGCTATTTCCAGGAAAGTGCAATCTTTGCCTCCGGCTTTAATTATGCCCAATTTTCTTAGCTGGGACTAAAACATTTAGAGGGAAAAAAGCGCTCTGACCTATTTATTAAAGCAATGTTCCCTTTTCAAAGAGTCACAATTAAGCTGCACAGAACATTTGAGGGGATCTGCATTAATAAAACGGTATTCTAACGGATAGATATCATTTGCTTCTTCCTCTCTTTCTGTGTGTGTTATTCCAGGCGTTGCACATTTAACCATTATTGGGAATTAGGTCAGTATTGTTCCAGTCACAAAAACATTGACATGAATAGCTCTGGTGCTTTTAATGAATTCTTACACTTTAGGTAAGATAAGATAGTTTGTATTGATGCTCCCTTTCCAAATTCTAGAAATAGAGCAACTTACGGTTTATGTCTGTTGTTTTGAAGAGAAAACAATATATTCATGCATGGATATGTGTTGGCATTCAAATACAGACATGCATTTACTTTTTAATTAGCATTTTGAAACATGATTTGGAATGATTTTGAATGCAAATCTAATGACATTATTTTACATTGGTAATGTTTCTGCAAAATATCCAAGCCGACGCTCGTTATTAAAATGAACAGCGTACATATTTGCGAAGCTTTAAGATGTCCCAAAACCCTTTAATGTTTTATCTCTCTGATTCGCCATGTCCCCAGAAACACAGCGTTCCAGACAATGCAGTGCTTCCACCAAACCCCCCATTACAGCTCATCAAGATGCGTTTGCTATTTAATTTATGTAAATTGGAAAGCAACACAGGAAAGGCATTAGACAAGTTTATGTTAAAGAGAAAGTGAGATTTGACTATTAAGAGTGAGTTTAATATTAGCCTTTAAAAGAGACTGTGCAACTGTCTTTGTGTTCCTCTGTATCTGATTACATCAGTGTCTTTGACTTATTTGGGAGTTATGTTTAGCCCACAAATATTCATATTTTTAATACTTTGTATTAAATCACATATATATCTATGACTGTATGCTTTGTTTGCCTATGTGAAAATAAACAGAATTAATAATATATTTATATAAAATACAATAATCCTAAATGCAAAAATGTCCATATTTTAGTTTTTTTAAGGATATTAGTAAGATTCTGTTGTCCTTGTGGATGTATATTAATGTACATTTATTTGCAAGTTATTTGCATGTTTGTTTCGTATATACTGTAAATGTATCGCTCAGTACAGTTCAGCTCTCTCCAGATATCTCTTTTCTCTTTATTGAAAGATCACACTGCATGTGACTCTCCTGTCATTGTATAGCACAGGCTAGTTGTTCTGTTGACAATCCGTTAACATTGTTTGTTGTGTTTGCGTGTATAAAAAAAAAAAGTTAATGAATTTTACAAAAAATGATCCGTACCCGGTTAACCACAGAAAAGGACTAACCTAAAGAATGAGGAGAACTAGAGAATGCTTTCCTTATTCTTTGTTTTAATCCTTTTTTGATGTTTCCTGGGTAAGGATCTTTGTAGGCCTACAGTGAGCGCCACAATTAATTGGACAGTGACACATTGTTTGTTATTTTGGTTCTGTACTCTAGCACTTTGAGTTTGAAATGATACAATGACATTGAGGTTTAAGTGCAGACTGTCATCCATATCAAATGAACCGTTTAGAAATTATATAACTTTTTGTACATAGTCCCCCCTCATTTTTTAATCATTTTTCATATTTGGTCGCATATCCTTTGCAAGCCATGACTTCCTGATGTCTATGACCCAACAATATCAAAAGACTCTTGATATCTTATTTTCTCCTACAAGCGATACTATAACCTCTCTGCATTTAAATGGATCTCTATGGGAATTGGGGGCTGGGACTAGATTTAGCTGTAAATTACACTGGAACAGCATGGAACACATGGTTGGCTAAAGGTCTCTAAGTCACAAAGTCAGCCCCACACAGGTGACTATGGCAAAGAAAACTCCCTGGAAAACCCATCCGGCCTGCTCAGTGTATGAGTTTGTAGAGACGACAAGAGGTGGTCAAGTCCATTTTTAATCCGCATCCAGAGGTGCGGGGGTGGGGTGGTGGGCTGAAGTGGAGGATGGTGGGACGAGGAGACATGGATGCTTACAAACACATTTTTGGTGACCCTCACAAGGGAAAAGAAAGGCTGAGCTTAACACTGTACATGTATACCCACCCTGATGTGTGGTGAGCCTCCATTAAAGAGGAAAATATATCCTCACAAGTAGAATATGCCAAACCAAAGATTAGTGCTGAATCAAGTGACGAGACTGATTATGTTTATCTCAATTAAGAGCTCCTCATCATGTGACTCAGAGACATAGGCCGAGATAAAAATCAATATTTGCCCTTAAATTGGACCCCTGATTAAATTGTGTTAATTTATTCTTCATATAAACAGGTTGGCAAGTTCACTGCACAAACTGTTCATAAAGAAAAAAACAGAGCTTGCAATAATGTAAGGACAAATCAAATCAAATCATGTGGCCTGTCACGCCCGCATGCATTTGTGCTTGTTAAGGCCATTTCATTGTCGACAAAAAAAGTATGCGTACAGACGTCCGTAGGGTCACAGCAGACCCAAAGCGGACCCTGAGCGGACGTCCACCTAGGCAGTCCACGCAGCAGCCGTTTTTTGTATTGACGCGGACCTGTCTTCATGGATCTGTCATTTTGCCTACAAGTGTACCTTCATACCGTAATCTTCCATGAAAGACGCCCTTGTTGTTTGCAATTTTCACACCAAACATGATGGGAAATGTAGTCTACAAAGGCGGTTGGTACATTTTGAGTATGCTTCGAGTACGCTCGACTATGAAAGACAAAAGTCAGTCCGGGTAAGTTACCTGGTGTGTTCTGTCTGTTCTGCCAGTGCTAACAGTGGAGGCATGGCCAAGCTAGATTGGGAAAAATTCCTGCAACTGGTTAGTAGGCTATATAGCCCGGATGGCCGAAGCAGTCTATCTCTGTTTCTCGCTCTCTCTCTCTCTCTCACTGCATGCATTTTGTTTTGCTTTATTTTTGGTTGTCTGCTTTACAACTTTTGATATTGTTGGGTCACAGGCATCAGGAAGTCATGGCATGCAAAGGATATGCGACCAAATATGAAAAATTATTACTTTATTCTACAAATTACAGGTGACAGTGTGCACTTCAACCCCATGTCATTGTATCCTTTCAAACTCAAAGTGCTAGAGTACAGAACAAAAATAACAAAAAACGTGTCACTGTCCAATGAATTATGGTGCTCACTGTATATGCAGAGCAACAATGTTCAGAATATTGTAGAGACTTAGACACAGAACAGTTTACCAAGCTGGTTAATTAAGTCAGTAATGCTCTACCTCACTGCTAAGAATGATATGGCACTTGTGTAGGAGAAAAGTAAATTTCCTTTTTATCATTTGATCTTAAAGAGGAATGCAATTGAAACATTCCTCAAAGTAAGTGAAACATATAAATTCAATTGATATCTTTTACTTATTACTTTTAAGAATGATGATGTGAATAAAGTTGAGATTGGCAAAAGTGTGCTCACAGCTTGTGGAGGTTGTCTCGCACTCTGTCCTTAGCTTGCTCTGTCTTTTTTTAAATTTAGAGGACAATGAGGTTCCTATGATTTAAAATCAAAGAAATCTAAATTCAGAGAATGTGGGTGAAAATTATGCTTGTTCCACGATTAAATCAGAATTTTGAAACACCTGCTAACCAAAATTAACAAATTACAGTGCTGATGTGAAGCAGTGGAGTACGAGCAAAAATGGATGACCTGAAGATCTGCCTTGAGGAGTACCATTTGGAATGTATTCTTAGTGGGTTGAAATTGCAGTAAAACATTTTTTCCAATAGTAAGCATAGTGTATTTTGTAATTTAGTCATTATTCCAATGGTTTTACTAGTCTGTTTCTTTGAAAAGATAAACAGGTATACAAGTACTTAGACAGATAATGGTTGTCTTGACTCTGACAAATGTTGCAGACTACCAATTTTATATTATTTTATTATGTTTTAAATAAATGAAGGTTGGTCCATTCACTGGTGAAGTGTATATTTACATTTCATGGATGTTAATTACCTACTGTATAGCAGTCCTCTTTTCTTATATTATACTGCCTTTCAAATCCCATGGGCCCTGTTATACAGTGTATTTTGGGGTCTATGTTGGCATGTTTCATTTCAAAATACTGTACTACATACTATACAGTATATATACTCAGTGGCCACTTTATTAGGTACATCTGCTCATTCATGCAAATAGCCTACTCCTCCAAACAGGAAATCATGTGGCTGCAACTCAATATATAACGCATGCAGACATGGTAGGTTTAATTGTTGTTCACCCAAACATTAGAAATGGGCAAGGTGCGTGATCTAAGCAACTTTGGCCGTTGTATTATTGTTGGTGCCTGATGTGGTGGTTCCAGCATCTCAGAAACAGCTACCCTGCTGGGATGTTCATGCACTACCATCTCTAGAGTTTACAATGAATGGCGCAATACAAACGCCAGCTCTGTGGGCAAAAACCTTGCTAATGAGAGAGGTCAGATGAGAATGGGCAGACTCATTCAAGTGAACATTAAAGGCAACAAATGGTCAAATAACAGTTGTTTACAGTGGTGGTGTGGAGAAGGGCATCTCTGAATACAAAACATGGCAAACTTTGAAGTGGATGGGCTACAGTGGCAGAAGAAACAAGTTTCCACTCCTGTCAGCTAAGAACTAGAAGATGAGGCTACAGTGGTCACGTGATCACCAAAACTGGATGACTGAAAAACGTTGGCTGGTCTGACGAATCTTAATTTAAGCTGCAACATGCAGATGGTAGGGTCAGAATTTGACATGAACAGCATGAATCCATGGATCCATCCTGCCTTGCGTCAAAGGTGCAGGCTGGTGGTGGTGGTTTAATGGTGTGGGAGATGTTTTCTTAGCACACCTAATACCAATTGAGCATAATTTTAATTCCATAGCATACCTAAGCATTATTGCTGACCGTGTCTATCTACCTGGTTGCCCAGTTTAGTCCGATAGCCTGCACAATTCCCAGATCGCAATCCAATAAAGCACCTTTGGGATGGAATGAGAGGTTCACAGCATGAATGTATGACTGAAAATACTGCAGGAACTACGTGATGCTGTCAAGTCAGCATGGATCAAAATGTATGTTTCCAGTACCTTGTTGAATCATAAATCAGGCAATGGCTATAGAAAAATAGCTTTATTTCTGAGTCTGACACAATCTATTTTGACCATTAGGGCAATAATTAAAAAATTGAAAGCAACTAAAGTGGTGATGAACCTGCCTGGAAGAAGATGCAAGTGTAGTTTGCCCCACGCACAGTGAGGAGGATGGTTCAAGAGGCAAACATTTCTCCAAGGATCACAGTTGGAGAATTGCAGAAGTTAGTTGCATCCTGGGGTCAACAAGTCTCCAAAAGTACAATTAGACACAGCATCTATGCTAACAAACTATTTAGAAGGTTTGCCAGATGAAAGCCTCTTCTGTCATCATACCACAAAAATAAGTGCCTGGAGTTAAAGGCTACCGGATTTGTGTTCCAACTGGGATGCTATGGTCAGATAAGAGAAAAATTTAGCTTTTTGGCAATAAATACCAAAGGTGTGTTTACCATAATAAGAGGCATAGAAAAGAGCCTTATCCCTACTGTGAAGTATAGTGGTAGATATGTGATGTTGTGCGGCTGTTTTTTCTCCAAAAACCCTGAGAACCTTATAAGGATACATGGCATCAAATACCACCAGAACAACCTGTATGACCCGCATCAGTCCGGCTTCAGAACCGGACATCCCAATGAAACTGCTCTCCTGGCTGTGACGGAGGCACTCGCCTCTGCTAGAGTCTCATCCCTCTCCCCATCCCTGTCCTGATTCTACTTGACCTGTCTGCCGCGTTCGACACGGTCAACCACAAACTCCTGATCTCCACACTCGCTGAGATGGGCATTTCTGGGACTGCCCACTCTTAGTTTGTATCGTATCTCACTGATAGATCCTACCAAGTCTCTTGGAAGGGTTCTGTCTCTGCACCCCATCCCCGGTCTACAGGAGTCCCGCAGGGATCTGTACTGGGTCCTCTGCTGTTCTCTATTTATACTAAGTCTTTTGGTTCAGTAATTAATTCACATGGCTTCTCATACCATAGTTATGCTGATGATACTCAACTCTTCCTCTCTTCCCCTCCCTCTACTCTGCAGGTGAAAAAGAGGATATCTGCTTGTCTGGCTGACATCTCTGAGTGGATGGCAACCCATCACCTGAAGCTCAACCTTGACAAGACAGCTTTTCTTAATGCCATACAAGACCTCCCCACTACATGACCTCTCCATCACCATTGACTACCTCCCGCTCTGCAAGAAACCTGGGGGTGGTCCTGGACGGCCATCAGAGTGATGGCACGGTCCTGCAGGCTCCTCTTGTACAACATGAGGAGAATTTGACCGTACCTGACCACCTACTCCACCCAGCTTTTTGTCCAGACCATAGTCACCTCACGCCTGAACTACGGCAACTACCTGCTCGCAAGCCTACCAGTCTGCACCATTCTGCCTCTTCAACTGATTCAGAATGCAGCTGCCCGGCTTGTGTTCAACCTCCCGAAGTTTTCATGTGTCACCCCCCTGCTGAGGTCACTCCACTGGCTGCCAGTTGCAGCCAGGATCAGGTTCAAAGTTCTGACCCTGGTCTACACTGCAGCCAATAGGACAGGCCCAGCCTACCTGCAGGACTTAATCCAGAACTATGTTCCTGCTCTCCTTCTCCAGCAGGGCGACTCTCACTTCCCCCCCTTCGTGTCAACGGCTCTCGCTCATCCCGACTGCGGAGCTTTTCCACCCTAGCTCCCCAGTGGTGGAATAAACTCCCCATTCCTCTATGTTCTACTCCAACCCTGCCTGCATTCCTTCGTGGCCTGAAGACACACCTCTTCAGACTCCACCTGGACTGATACACTAATCTAGGACCTCTCTTGTTTCTTGTTTAACTGTGTGTTGACGTTTATAATAGTATTTAGAATAGAATTGTAGTAGAGCTGATCTACCCAGTTTACTGTGAACTACATTCAATGTTCATTACTAGGGATAGCTGCTACGTTATGGGATGTTACTTCAATGACGTTTTTGTATGCACTTTTTGTATGTTGTTTTGGATAAAAGCATCTGCTAAATGAATGTAATGTAATTTAATGTAATGAGATGTTAAACCAAAATCTGACTGCCTTTGTAAGAATGCTAGAAGTAGATTGTGATTGGATCAGGACAATGCTGGAAAGCATAAAAGCAAAAATGGTTCACTGACCAGAAAACCAAGGTTTTGAAATAGCCATCCTAGTCCCCTGACCTGAACCCCGTTGAAAACCTGTGGGGTGAGCTGAAGAGGAGATTCCGCAAGCGATGCCCAAGGATTCTGAGGGATCTGTAGAGATTCTGTATAGAAGAACGGTCTTAAACGGTGTGCTCCAACCCCATAAAATCTTACAGAAGAATCTAAATACAGGGATGCCAATAATTGTGACACACATCTTCTTCAAAATAAAAATAAGTTTGCATTAAATATTTGCTTTTCCTCTTATCAATGGTATCACAGTGGAACCATTTTCTCATAGAAAACATTTGATGAACAACAAACTCAATTTAATCCTGCAGGTATTATTCGTATTCATTATTAATTGCGGTTGCCAATAATTCTGGTGGGCCTAATATATATATATATATATATATATATATATATATATATATATATATATATATATACTGCTCAAAAAAATGAAGGGAACACTTAATCATCACAGTATAACACCAAGTCAATTAAACCAAACCGGTCATGCTAGATGATGTTGCAGGCAGCATAACATTCACCACGGTATCTCCAGACTCTTTCACATCTGTCACATGTGCTCAGTGTGAGCCTGCTTTCATCTGTGAAGAGAATGGGGCGCCAATGGTGAACCTGCCATTTCTGGTGTTCTCTGGCAAATGCCAATCGAGCTGCACGGTGCTGGGCTGTGAGCACAGGTCCCACTACAGGATGTTGGGCCCTCATGCCACCCTCATGGAGTCTGTTTCTGACAGTTTGGTCAGAAACATGCACACGAGTAGCCCGCTGGAGGTCATTTTGTAGGGCTCTGGCAGTGCTTCTCCTGTTCCTCCTCGCACAAAGAAGCAGATACCGGTCCTGCCGCTGGGTTGTTGCCCTTCTACGGCCCTGTCCAGCTCCTTGTGTAATGGCCCGTCTCCCGGTATCTCCTCCACGCTCTTGAGACTGTGCTGGGAGACACAGCAAACCTTCTTGCGACGGCACGTATGGATCTCCATCCTGGAGGAGCTGGACTACTCTCCCATCGCCCCACTACTTGTGCCCTCGACCCTATCCCTTCATCTCTCCTCCAGGCAATCACCCCAGATATCCTCCCGTTTGTGACCTCCCTGGTGAACTCCTCCCTGACCTCTGGCTGTTTCCCCTCATCCTTCAAAAGAGCCCACATCACCCCGATCCTGAAAAAACCTACACTGGACCCCTCCAACATCCAAAACTACAGACCGGTATCCCTGCTTTCTTTTCTTTCCAAAACTATCGAACGTGCTGTTTCTAACCAACTGTCGTCTTTCCTCACCCAGAACAACCTGCTAGACCCCCTCCAGTCCGGCTTCAAACCTGGCCACTCAACGGAGACCGCACTCCTCTCCGTCAGCGAGATGCTTCATGCAGCTCGGGCAACCTCCCTCTCCTCTGTGCTAATACTTCTAGACCTCTCTGCCGCCTTCGACACCGTAGATCACTCCATCCTCCTGTCGTCCCTGTCTGCAGCGGGGATCGGCGGCTCGGCCCTGGCCTGGATTGAGTCCTACCTCTCGGAACGCTCCTCCCAGGTTGCCTGGGCTGGTAAAGTATCGGCAGCCCGTCCCCTTACCACAGGAGTCCCCCAGGGCTCTGTCCTTGGTCCCCTCCTTTTCTCCATCTACACCAAGTCCCTTGGCCCTGTTATCACTGCTCATGGTCTTTCTTACCACTGCTATGCTGACGATACTCAACTCTTTCTCTCCTTCCCACCCTCTGACACTCAGGTATCAGCCCGCGTCTCCGCTTGCCTGAGAGACATCCAGAGCTGGATGGACAACCACCATCTCAAGCTCAATCCTGGCAAGACTGAGCTCATCTACATTCCTGCTCTAACCTCTCCTCCTCTCAATCTCTCTATTTCCCTAGGGGACACTCCACTGACCCCAACGCCCTGTGCCAGGAACCTTGGAGTCGTGATGGACAACAGGCTGTCCCTCTCCGAGAACATCGCAGCAGTAACCCGGGCATGCAGGTTCTTCCTGTACAACATCAGGAGAATCCGCCCCTTCCTCACCACCCACTCAACCCAGCTCCTGGTCCAAGCAATGGTGCTGTCCCGCCTGGACTATTGCAACTCTCTCCTGGCTGGCCTGCCAGCATCGGCCATTAGACCCCTTCAGCTTATCCAGAACGCAGCAGCGCGCCTGGTCTTCAACCTCCCCCGACACTCCCATGTCACCCCCCTGCTCATCGACCTCCACTGGCTACCGGTGATGGCTCGCATCAAATTCAAAACATTGGTGCTCGCCTTCCAGGCAGTCCGAGGATCTGCCCCCCCATACCTCCAAAAACTAATCAGACCTTACACACCTGCCAGATCCCTGCGCTCCGCCTCCTCAGGACGACTGGTACCCCCCCCTCTTCATGCTAGCACCCGGTCTCGACGTCTGTCTGTCCTGGCCCCACGGTGGTGGAATGAGCTCCCCGTGGAGGTCAGAACAGCAGAAAGTCTGACCGCCTTCAAGCGCAGATTGAAGACTCACCTCTTCAAGCTGCACCTCTCTCCTCCCCTCCCTACCTCCCTGTGACTATTGTTATTAATGTTGTGTAATTCCCCCCCCAAAAAAAAAAAAAAAAAAAAAAAAAAAAAAAAAAAAAAAAACCCCAATCATACTGACTGCGCCTAGTACTTAGATTCATATTAGCCTTTTTAGGGTTGTTTCTATAACGTTCTTGTTCCTAGTTTGAAAATGCACTATGTACGTCGCTCTGGATAAGAGCGTCTGCTAAATGTCTATAATGTAATGTAATGACTACCTGTGCAACCTGAATGGGCTGCAGGTACCGCCTCATGCTACCAGTAGTGACAAGGGCACTAGCAAAATGCAAAACTAGAGAAAAATCAGTCAGGAAGGATAAGGAGAGAGAAATGGTCTGTGGCCACCACCTCCAAAACCATTTACTTTTTGGGGGTTGTCTTGCTGTTGCCTCTCCTGTCCACCTGTTGTCACTTTCATTTGTACCAAAGCAGGTGAAATTGATTCACAATCGTTTACGCTTCCTAACTGGACAGATCGATATTCCAGAAGTTTAATTGACTTGGTGTTATACTGTGTTGATTAAGTGTTCCCTTAATTTCTTTGAGCAGTGTGTATATATATATACATAGATATATAGAGAGAGAGAGAGAGAGAGAGAGAGGAATAATATTGAAACAGACCTGAATGATAGTAAATAAATAAAGGCAGTTAGCATTGTAATGGTTTCTCTGAGCAGTTCATCGACTAATGCCTCCCATGGATCTTGTGAAGTGCTTTTCATCAAAAATGTATGAGAATGTCCCTTTATGTACATAGGTCTAAATACATTGCTTCCTGTTATACATTATTGAATTATTATAAACTCATATGAAAGCAGGGTGAGTCCATTCACTTGGTTAGATGGTGGTGTGCAAGGGAACATACTGAGGGGTCAAATCATCCGTAATTCATAATAAACTACATATCAATGGAAAATTTAATGTGCTGCCTCATTCTGTTTGAGATGACGTTTGATATTCATATTGTGTGTTTAATGATAACAAATACAATACCAACAAGGGGCCTGTCAAAACTGTTTCCCACGTTCTGCTGAAATACATTGAAATATCACAGATACCAGTTCAATTTGCACATAGTTTTGATAATCTGATTACAATTTTAATAATCTGATTTACCCCCCACCCCCCCCCAAATACAAATAAAATAAAATATAAATAAATACATTTCCAATTCCTGTTAAATTGAAAGATGCCAAACGGAAAGATAATGGCTCTGTCGAAGGTAGCATTTTCATTATCTTCACAATTTGCACTTCGTAGGCATGTGCCAAACCAAAGTCAACAAAGATTTTTTTTTTATTTAAGCTAAATTTGAAGGCAGCATCCGATGTATCATTCACCAGTGATGATATCCCATAGATCTCTGTGATTACCTCTGGCTTCTCACCTCCGTTAAAATAAAAGTGGCTGAAACAATTATATTTTAATTATTTAATGTGTGTAATGTTTTAAGCCTTGGTGAGCTTTCTATTAACTAGTCAGCTAACAAACTAGTTATCACATTACTTTCCAATAGACAAGCTAATGTAGAATTATGAACAAGAGTAAACACTGATCTCATATGACATCATCCTGCCTTCAAGGTGCGTCCCAAATTCAATGCCTTTTGAGGTTCCTTTTTCATTAGAACACTACCTTCTAAGCATGCAGGCACCAATGATACGATCTTCCTTTTGAGACACAGCCAATATTTCTGACCCAAAATTATCATTGCTGTTAAAATTCTCCTCGCCATTTTCATTTTTCTTATTCAGGGCCAGATTGACTAAGGAAAGAGTTCCAAACAAAACATTTGCTATATTGCAGCTCTGTTGTGGTCACACCTTAACGACCAATTTACCCAGACATATTCTAATTACGCTATCAAATAAATTGGAAGCGCCATTTGCAATTTTGCTGTAGGAGACACCCATTAAAAGAGTCAGAAACAATATGGCAGGCTTAAATGCCCAGATTAAAAGGCACTAAGACATGGATATGGAGCAACCAGGCACAAGAAAAAAAAACTAATTTAAAGTTTAAATTTACAGATCAGGAAATAGAAGTAATGGTCAACATGGTTCAGCTTCACAACGCCATATTACAGCCTGGGAATACAGCACCAACGGAGAGGTGAAAAATTAGTAATGACATCACAGTGATTAGTAGAACCACATGTAAACATGTTTTAAATCCTGTATCCTTTCAGAGGATGCATTTGTTTTAAATCTCCACCCCATGCAGGCCACACGGGAAACTTATTTGACCACCAATGACTTGCGTACAGCCTGAAATTCTTATAGGTTAGGTTACTGCTCAAACAGCAGCAGCAGCAAACAATTGCCCTGCAAAAACTTGTCCCTGATGAGGTGAGGAAAGTTACCACATCCATGCATGTGGAGGCGAAACATCCGCAGGGTGGCTACTGCCCTCCAACAACTGATCATTGCTGTTGCAGGACTGACCAGGAGTGTGAGCTATCGGCTATGGCCGACTGCTTTCAGGAGTTCGAAAAAGGAGGAAAGTCTTTAGTAAAGTAGACGGAATACTTAATTTGCCTAATTTACATGAACTCCACCCGGTTTTAGCACAGGTATACGCAGGGGTGTAAAGTACTTGAGTAATTGTACTTCGTTACAATACTTAAGTACTGTTTTTTGGGATTTGTACTTTACTCGAGTATTATTAAGTTTGTATACTTGTACTTTTACTCAATTACATTTCAGAGAAAAAAAACATACTTTTTACTCCTTACATTTAAAATGCAGACCTTCAAAGTACAAAGTACAAATCTCGCAGGTCCAACGATTTTAATTAGTATATTTGTTTCTCTGGCTGAACTAAAATTAACGTTATTAATCATGTGGCCGCACTTTATTTGAAACAGCCAATCAAATGCCCATCGATGGAAAATTAACCCGCCCATACCCATGCTGATTGGTCTTTGTGCAAGACTAGAAATCTATGGATCTATGGAATCTAGGATCTTTGATTAGACACCTGCTATCAAAATAACTATTTGACAAGAACCTTAGGATTTGCAATGTCGAACCCATGTATAAAAAAAACTGAACTAAACCCTTAATTTTTTCCAAGGTTGTAGTTTGGCCAACTTTACAACTGGATGCTGTGATGTGAATGCCGTCCATGTTAGTTTACCTTGACATGTTTTTTCAAATTCGATGGAGAAGTGCATTAAATCATTTTAATGCAAAAAAAAGTGTCCTCTGTTCTTTCATTTCAGCATTGTCTATCGCAGAACTCATTCCATTGTGGGCCGAGTGTATGCTGGGTTGATGTATCACCAGCTGATAATTTCACTAATTAGCTCACCTCTTCAACTAACCCACCTGCTGCAATGTGTAGTTGAAACGAAAACTTGTATACACTCGGCCCACGATGGAATGAGTTTGAGACCCCTTGTCTATCCCTTGCAATAAAAAAAGTTTTTACTTTTACTTTTTAGTACTTAAGTACATTTAAAAGTAGGAACTTTTTGACTTTTACTCAAGTGTATTTTTAGCCAGATACTCTGACTTTTACTTGAGTAAGATTTTGAGACAGTATCCATACTTTCACTTAAGTATAATTTCTGGGTACTTTTTACACCCCTGGGTATACGTATGCATGAACAGATTTTAACCATGCATCAAAAGGAAAGTCTACAGAGTGACTTTTTTGCATCCCAATAGTGATTTTGAACCATTGCTACGGTTTAGTAAATCTGACATAGATATTGTGACCTTGTAATCGTAAAAGCAGTTGCAATCCTTTAATAAATCCGGCCCTCAGCCTTTTACAGAAGTTATGAGTGCTGACTGCTGAGTCATAAAACATTAATATCGAAACTTGCTTTTCAGTTTTCACCCTATAACATTTCAAAAGGCAATTATATTAAGGATTTATCTATAGGCTAAATTGAGGGTTTTTGGGACACAACAAAGACAGCTATCCCTTTAAACAAAAGAAGGAAATTAGAACAAATTAGTTGGAAACGCTGAAACCAAATCTTCAGTACAGGCGACAATCATCTCCATCGCCGTACCTGATTGTGAATGCAGCTCAGTGCAGCTCTATCTTCACACAAGAGTAAGGAGAAAATTCCTTCAAATGAAATAATTTGATGATAATCTGAGGCAGGCACTGACCTTTAATTATAAAGAACTGAGAAGAGCAAGTTGTGTCTTTAACGTCCCCCAAATGTCAACTTATTTATGAAATCAAAATGGAGCAGGTTTAGTCTCCATAGGTAATATATGCAATCATGACAGTCAACAAAAGTTTCCTCTGATATTATTGTTTATTGTTTGTTTGTTTTTGTTGTTGTTTACAAAAATGCACATATAATTGAGGTATTTTTTAGCTTCTCAAGATTAAAGTGTGTTTTAAATGAATGTAAAGGCATGTTAAATAGCTTGAGTATCCTCCCATGAAACTACAGGATGAATAATATCCTCTCATTAAACTTTACTCACAAAGACAAATAAACAAATGCAAATGCATCTCTCATTATTTTCCACAATAAAGGCCGAGGCCTTGAATATTCATGTTGGCCACAGAACATGGCAAATCATATAATTTGCATATGATTTCTAATATATTCGCTGTTTTTACGTGTCTTCTTTTGAAACTTATTTGTTTTATAAATTCAGTTACACAGTTGTTCATCCAAGAATCCACAAATCAAATCACATATAATCTCTTTGCACCTGATCAGAAATTTAAATGATCTTGACTTTACAGATAATAATTCCTCAACTTCTGAATCAGGTCAGTGTTGACTATTGTCATAATGTTGACTATTGTATAAATCAATGTGTTTAAATATCTTTAAAATGTCTAATGAGCACTGTAATAATCAATCATTATTGGAAAATTTAGAAAAATATATCCACAGCCACATTTATAACCGTAAAGGGGAATTACACTGAAAAATGATGTTTAATTTGTTGAAGAGTAGCTGTCCTCCTGATTAAAATGAGCTCTCCGCCAACTCTCTACCTATAGTGAGAGCAGAGATATAACACAAAACTACTGTGCATGTTCCAGGTACCTGTTGGACTACAACAGCCAGGGGCTTACAGTTTATGGGCAGGTGTCAGACAATGCCAGTCACAGGTTCTTCAAGAGAGGCTAACGTCACTCACTGGAAAGCTAGCCACTAAGTTCTACTGAAAAAAAGTATTGCCGAACCTAACCGAAGAGTGACTTCAGAACAGACAAGTTAGCTGTTTTTCCATATATTGATATGCCACTACATCTTGACTCACTATCGGCTTTTGTTCAGGCACATTTACTGCTTTTTACTTGTCAGAAATTTCACATACACATATGTATCAATATTGTCACATAGAGAAAGGATCTTTCTCACCGAGAAAAAGTTTTTAGTTTCTGACTTATTTACAAACAGGATTACAGATTTTTAAACATGTTTTTTTCTCACAGACATATTCTCGCTAACTTTAAAGGCAGCTAATATATTATGGTTGCATACAGTTTTAAAGATCTACTACTACTTACTACTGTTACTACTACTACTAATAATAATAATAAAAAATTAAAAAATAAAAATTAAAAAAATAAACATAATAATAATAATAATAATAATAATATACAGTGCCCTCCACTATTCTTGGCACCCCTGGTAAAGATGAGTAAGAAGGGTTATAAAAAATTAACCATTTTGTGAATTAGCTTAATCTCACACTGAAAAAATGAAAAAAATCTAACTTTTAATTGAAGTAAATTTATTATGAGAAAAAAATCCCTCATCAAGAAATAATAATTTTTAACAGAACCACCAATTATTGGCACCTCTGCATTTATATATAGAATAAAATAATAATTTGTGTTATTTGGTCGCATATCATTTGCATGCCATGACTTCCTGATTGCTGTGACTCAACAACATCAAAAAACTCTTGATATCTTATTTTCTGGTACTTTTGCAAGCGATACTATAATGTCTCTGCATTTGAATTGATCTCTATGGAAATTTGGGGGTGGGACTAGATTTAGCTGTAAATTACACTGGAACAGTATGGAACACATGGCTGGCTAAATGTCAGCAAGGGTCTGCCGTATCAAACAAGCCTTAAACCATCACTCTACTGCCAGAAATACAGTAGAGTTCAATAGGAAAATTTGTCAGGAAAAACAACCCTTAAAGTGATCCATCCATGTCTACTGCATACAGTATGTGGCAGCAGAGTGATGGTTTGATACCTCAGACCCTTGATGACTTACAGCCATTTTGCCAACCATGTGTTCCATACTGTTCCAGTGTAATTTACAGCTTTCTGATTTGGTGGGCTGTGAAGTGGATCTCTGAGGCCTTACCCTAGTTGATGAACACTTAGATTATTTAAGCAGGGGGCATCAAAATCACTCAGGAATATGGAATAAGAGTGCACAAATAAAATATTCACTGGCCATTGCCTCATTTGATTGTTAGTTTATGTGAAATGGTGGTGAGAAATGCAACGCAGTTTATGTGACTTTTGGAGCTTTGAAAACTATTTGTTAAAGTCCAGACTTGTTACAATTATTGTTTTATTTAAATAAAGTAGACAAGTTACAGGTTTTATATGATTCCTTTAAATGCAGAAGGTGACATCAATCAGTTGTATAGTGCTCAAAACATGTTGAAAAAGAATTTTACGATTTATTTTCCTGTCCATTTAAAGGGAATGTTCCCATGGGAACAAGATCTCCCCAGGATCAGGCGTTTGAAGTGAAGAAGCCCATTTGTTTCAATGCTTATTGGTGGAAACTGATGTGTCTCAAACAGAGAATGCTGGTATGCAGGGGACTAATGCATTTGTGCCTTGGGCTAAAGGTTAAGTGTGAATATGGGAGAAAGGGTTTGGAAGACATTGTAACACATTATTTTTATAAAAGTTTGTTTCCCATCTTTTAACCAGAATCTTGTGTGCTTTTTTTAAGGATAAGTACACGATATAAAATAATTATGCAGCTGTCCTACAGTTTCAATGATATGCAATGTGGTGCATTTCAAATGGCTTCCATTCTTGCTTGCAGCTCATTGACCGAACAGCCCAAAGCTGACCTGCTAAGGACTTAACTGCTAAGTCACAACTGTACGGAAATCCTATTATAGAGCTGTGCAGAGGTAAAGATTTTGACTTATAGATTTGACTGATAGGATGTAGCAGCCTAGTTTGCACAAGTCAGAACCTATAAGTCTCAAAAAAGCTTGTAAGTTCCAAAAGAGACTACTGCCAAATGCCAAAGAGGGTCATGCCACTAACCGCAATTAATCAGCAGGAAGACCAATGAGGGGAAACCTGGGAGTACCGCCTTAACACTGAAAGCCAATGAAAGAATGTAGATATTCATTTGCATTGTGGATAAAATAGCAGAACCAGTCTGGAGTATTGCATTATTATTATTCTTCTGATTCCTATTTAATTCAAATCACCTGAAATAAAAAAATGTCATATAATGATGATTACTTTATAGTTTAGGCAGTAAGCATAGTCCAGATCTTGGAAACACCAAGCTGTTTCGCCATGCTGATGTCACCAGATTCTTATGCAAGAATGTTATGTTCAGATGTTAGATCAGGGTTCATTTTTAAATCTCCATTTGAGCCATAAAGACTGCGCAGATGGCTCTTCTGAACCACATAAGCCACTGCACGTTAATGAAATGTTCATTTTCCTCTCTAATTCCGCATACTGTTTTCCTGTCTTCCTCTGGTCCACAGAATACACCGTGAGGGTAGCTGGGTCACTTCTACCGATTAGCATAAATTAGCTAAAGCTAAAGCTAAATCATTTACTAAAATGGGCATCATTTCACCACAAACACACACATAAACCAGCTAAGTCACAAAAGCTGGTTGCATCCACAGCCAAGTGGTATTTTTGGAGTGGTATATATGTGATTTACTGATTATTAAATAAATAAATAAGGAATAACAATCCAATTTAAATAATGCAATAAAATAGATTTTAGGCTTTGTACTGGATGAGGGGTAAGATATGTTGGACAATAAACAACACGTTACATTTTTGTCTGTTCTTAATTATTAAAACAAAGTGATTTCCCAATGTATTGTCACTGCAGTAAAGGTAAGGGAAAGACTACATTTTCTGTGACATTGGTCTAATTCATCATGCAAAGCAAAAGGTTCACTGTTGAATTAATTTTTCATTACTACTGTATACCAACACTGCTAGACAAGTAAAATGTTAAATTAACTCAATGCTTTTGGACTCAAGAGTTCATGTGACATGTGACTAACATTTAGGCTAATATTTTAGAATTTCTGATTGTTCAGCAATTTTCCAAGCTTTTTCTCTGTTATGATAGCTTTTTCTCTAGTATGTCAGTCATGGGCAGAGTCTGGTTTCGAAAGTAAATTCCCTTTGGAAGATAGAATGGGCTTCGGAGACTATTGACTATTTCTTGAAATCTGATTTATAGAATAAGCCGAAACGTTCCTGGATTTTTAAAAGTAATGCATTATTGATTGTTGTTCGACTTCTAGTCCACTTAATGGACTACATATCCAGTACTGCAACGCACAGGTGGTTCCTGACCAATAAGATATCATCATCTCGTCTGTCTGGAGATTTTTGGCAGATGGGAGCAGGATGGGAGTACTGCCCCTGAAGACGAGCTAACGTTAGCTTGCTAAGTTGAGAAGCCCGTCTGACAAGGTCAGAAACTATGCTACGGTTAACCATATAAAGCAATTCTAGCCTTTAGTCCTTCAAGCTACCTAGCTAACGTTAGAAAAAAGTGTTTAAAAACTGAGCTATTTGCTACTGCTGGCTAACATTATATGACAACGTTTGGAGACAAGGCTGCTCGTTCGGAGGGAATTATGGGACGTGGAGTTTTTAAACAGTGCCAGCGCTGGCATGTTCACAAAAAAAATACTAAAACGTAAAATATACTCGAAGCTGGTCCAGAAAAACGACATAGTTTGCGAACGGGCGTTAGTACTAATCAGTAGTAAGCTTTAGTTAATTTCTACGCTCTAAATTAATGGGAAATTTACTTCCGAAACCAGCATGACGTAGTCACTTGAGTACTCTGTGAGCATGGACGATGTGAACTCTGAAAAATGCAATTCAATGACGTCACTGAATTGTATTTCTGAAATGACTAATATGGAAATTGATAGGAGAGTCATTTTCATATGGCAGTAAAACACGCCGCAATAGGCAGAGATTAAGACATCGGCACACCCCATCATCATGGTTGTTTTTTTCGCAGCACACAGGTAGAAGGTGCTCACATTCATCTGTGCAGCAGAATGAGATGTGTCAGCAAACACCTCAGCTGGACTCACATGCAATGCAGATCTGGGGCCTGTATTCATGCAATGCAGATCTGGGGCCTGTATTCATGCAATGCAGATCTGGGGCCTGTATTCATGCAATGCAGATCTGGGGCCTGTATTCATGTAAAGCATCTCAGAATAGAAGCACTGCTGATCTAGGATCAGTTTAGCTTTTAGCTCATAGTGGATAAGGTTAAGATATTCTGAAGTCCAGTAAACTCATGTTAGGGTTAACCCTAACCCTAACACTGGTTCAGATCAGTCAGAATCATGTCTTATTTACACACTAACCCTCGGGAAGAACTCTTATCATAATGAAGGGCAAATAAGTAATGACCGGATGTGATTGCTGCAATCTCAGGACCAACCTGCCAGTTTCTGAGACAATGTGACGCTGCTTATTCTGGATGTGGATGGAAACACGCATGAAGGAAATGAGAATGGAAAAATGAGGCAAAATGTCATGAAGACTTAACTGTTCTTCAGAATATCTGAATGCAAACAAGTCTGTCTCAAGTTTTTAATGCGAATCTGGTCTCACATTTAGAAATGTATAAATTCTTTGCCCTTTCGTTAAACGTGGAAACTTCAAAAGATGCGATTAAGTGTTCGAGACATGCTTTGAAACAAAAAGATATCTATGAAATTGATTGCAACACACAAAGTCCATGTAGGGTGTTTAATATCAAAGGCATCACTTTGATTCCAGCGATTGGATTTAGCCATTATCACATTTTAGATGAAATAACACCCTCCCCCACAGCCCTCACCCTCTTTTACTCCCTCCCCTACCACTCACAAATTATCTCTGCCCTATTTGCATCTTGTATTTGCATCTTGTACTTAGATATCCTGCTTACCAATGAAAAATGCTATTAAAAATGAATAGGTTTTGTTTTGGAGCAGATTCGCTGATGGTTTGCGAATGACCTCCAGCAGAATCCACCCTCAGAGTGGGTTAGGGCTGGGCACTGAGGAATGACTCATTAGACCCAGATTGATCACAAGCTGTGGGCTGGTGAGAATGTTTCATCATTAATATTTCAATTTAATTATTCTGCAGGCATTGCACCCATGTTGACTCTGTAGTCCTAACCAACACATCGCCGCGTGATATATGAATTATAATGAACAGCATTTTAATATTTTAACAAACAGTTCGGCTTCGTATGCCCATGCATCAACGATCCCGTCATATTAAACGCAGTCACTCAACGGGCTGACGTTCTGTCGGTGCCGTGCATCACAATGTTACTTTGCCAGGGTTTGACCTAACGTAATTCACAGGAGATCAGACACCTGGTATGTTTGATTTCCGTTCTTTTGTAAGGAGATGTAATGGAATAACATTTGTATGAAAACAGCGGGGGGTGGGTGTAGCTGTGTCTGCAGACCTTAAGGTGTTTATTTTCTGAAAATAAACCCTGTTAGTGCAAGCAACATCTTAGTGCAATTCAAAAGTGCAACCAACAATATTATCTTCCTTACCAAGTAGTAAACCACTATAATAATAATAGTAGTTTATAGGTGGCAAAAATATCAGAAATATCAGGCCGTCAACTCTTAAAAGCATGCTTATAAACAAAATACATTTTTAGTGGTGGTAAAGGGATGAACCTCATACTTGAGACATTGTGTTAATCGCTGAATCGTATGAACCAATCAAAATAATGTATTCTCCACAAATGCATTGCTTGATTCCATTCAGTGAGTGACTCACAAGATGTAATAGCTCCACTTATTGTGCGGTTCATGAGGCCTGACTATCACCACCACTATTTCCTGGGCTGTTTTTTAAATGACTCATGTTCTTTGCCCGCCTTCAAACACTGTTAAAAAAATTGTGTATGGTAAAATGAACTGTGAAATTTTTTAATTTTTAAAACAAATCTTTTGGTGCTCTGGCGAAGAGCTCTAGAAACTGATTGTCCGTTGCTATCACTTGGCAGACAGTTAGAAATTAAGAACACCTGGCTGCTTCTGCTAAGCAGCTCAGGGACTGACCTCCCGGGAACCGCAGGTCCTGCCCCCTAGAAGTTGTAGATCCTGTAAGAAAATGCTTTTAATGGGGTACGTACCTCTTAAAGAGGTATAGACATTCCAATTTGCGGTCCATCAAAATGTTACAGTTTGCATTCATGCATATAAATTAGCCTGCAGTAATTTGCCGTTTTAATGCCAAAAAAAATGTAGTTCATCGACTTACTATAAATATACAATCAAGCCAGAAAGTCTGCCCACCCCTTTCACCTTCTCCACGTTTTATTACATTACAGACATATTCTACAATAGATTGAGTTCATTTTTTGTTGCAAAATTCTACACAAAATAGCCCATAATGACAAAGTGAAAATATGTTTTTAGAAATGTTTGCAAATGTATTTGAACTCAATCTATTGTAGAATATGTCTGTAATGTAATAAAACGTGGAGAAGGTGAAAGGGGTGGGCAGACTTTCCGGTTTGACTGTACAAAAAGATTTTCAATTCTGATATAAAAATGATCATGTCTTCTAAATAAAACTATGAGGGAAAAAGGATCTTTCCCCATGAATATGCTGTTTTCTATGGTCTATATACAAACCCCAATTCCAAAAAAGTTGGGACAGTATGTAAAATGCACATAAAAGAAGAAAAAGGGCTCCATATCTTGCAGAATTTTCAGATCGCTTTGTAACATTCAGTCAGATCACACAAATATAAGTCTCTCCTTGAGAAACAGTGTGAATTGTGTTCCTTTTTTTTAGTCTTCATGAACAAACTCTTAAACCTCCAAACAGTTGATTTGATTCTTCAATGAAGATACTTTTTATCAAAACGAAATTTGACACTTTTATTCCTGTCTGTTACTGTTTTCATTGAGCCATTTTATTTTGTGAGCTATTCTCAAAATTGGGAGCGGTTTGCTCTCAGGATGTAGGTGAACTCAAAGCCATGCATTAGCGTGTCTTAACCAAATGGAGCATAATCTGGGATTACTGTTTCACTGCGGATTCAGAAGTGCTCTGTGCTCCTGTGCAATGCACCATTTGGCTAACTGCTGTCCACGGGCAGGGGAAGGTCGTGCTGGTGACAGTGTTCTTCCTGACTGAAATGTGCTTTCTTCAAGCTGTGGTGCTGAGACAAGGACTTTACAAGGCGATTAGACCAACTCAAGTGGAGTGATAACAGGGCTCAGGGTATTTTTAGTTTAGACTTTACATGCCTTCCACAGAAATGTGTGATTTATGCATGTTTTTCCCCATTATAATACACTTACAAGGTGTCTTCCACTCTAACCAAGTTGCTGCCATTAAACTTTATCCAATTTGCACAATTACCCAGCCTGGTTAGGAATTCATTAAGGACCCTTGCAAACAAACTCATGAAGATGCAACAAAAAAGAAGTGAAAAAATAAATTACGTACTCTGCTCTAGTGTGGGGAACAGTGTGAAAATGATGTTAAACTATTTTTTTTGCCAGTGGACAATGGTTTTGGAAAATTAACAATGATTGCAATACAGTTTTTAAAAACTAGGTTCTTATTTAATAGATTTTATACCTCAAGACCAACAAACTACTGTACGTTATGGCATGTGTCTTCAGGTACAGGTAAAAGTGCAGCTGTCATGATTTATCTAAATATGCTACACTATGTCTGCACATACCCGTTTTTATATATGTTCATATATGTCTTGGTATGTGTCTACATGCAGTGCCTATGACCAAATGTCTTCATTTGACTGTCTTACAACTGAAACACACAAGTTTTTGAGTAAGGTAGGCATATAGTCTGCTCCCATTCTTCTCCTGTAGTGGAGAACATATATAAGAATGCTTGGTTTAGGGTAGAGGATAACATAGTTAATATTCACTGGCACCATCAGTGGGCTGAGCTCCAACCCTGAGCCTGCTGGAGGTGTGAACGGGGGCGCGGCAATGTCACTGCCCCCTATCACCCTGCTCAGTGGCACATGTCGGAGGCTGAATCCCATGGGTCAAAGGTCAGCCCTCTGCTCTGCCCCAAGCTGCCTCCACAGCTTAAGAAGCAGATGGGGTCACCCGGTTTCATTATCTGAGAGAGGGACCATGTGCTAAGGGCCAGACCATCTTATCAAGTGGGTCAGGTATGCATACAGTATAAGGTCCATTGAAAAAACACACCAATAGGTACAGACAGGCACAAACACATACACACACACAGGCAAACACACACACACACACACACATACAACCTAAATTTGTTTATGAGGAAAGCTGGTAGTATCACATTTGTGAACCATATTGTGAACCATATTTCATTTCATTTTACTTTGAACTCTGCATTTTACCGTTTTCCCAAGGTAAATTTATAAACACGATCAATCATCAGAGCCTATTGAGAAAAACCACATCCCCATTGGAAATCTTAATGGGAATCTTGATTCATAGTAATGCAGGCATAATTAAAATACAGCAAATAAATAGCTAGCAATACATTGTAGTAATGCTTTTAGGAAAGAAAGAACTATCTTACTTTTAAGGAGTCACTGAAGATATTGATCAGATAGCAAAAAATCACATAATAAACAAGAGTATTCATTTAATCTTTTTACAATCTTGAAGGAATACCTGAAGATTGGGCAGGAATACAGAACGATAAATAAATAATAAAATAAAAGCACAAAATCTTTGTACATTTTCAACATAATCAGTATTTGAAAGCCAAGGTATCACTCTGTAATTGGTTTATTATACTGCTCTTGCTTCATAGAGCAGTGAAAACGCATTATAGTTGTCAGGAGTAGGTAAAGCATAACATTACATTAGTTTTGATGTTTGCACCAAGATCCAAGGTGACTTACTGAATAAGGTTACATGACTTATTAGCTTCAAACAAAAGCGAAAAATTTTGAAATGTAATTTATACAAAAACAGAAGTGCAATTAACTTTGAATCCATATTATTATTATGATTATAGCCATAGTTATGTCTTTCTCACACACAACAGAAGGACACACTGGGTTCTAGTTGTGAACAAAAACTAAGGGGTGCTGTGTAATGTAGTTCATAAGATTATGGTATGTGTTATGATATATATTTGCAGGCAGCAGAGCTGCTGTAACCATTCCAAAAAATGTGTCAATGTGAAAGCAGGCCCACTTAAAGCAGTGAATTTATGAGAAACTGGTGTATGGTATAACGTAAACATAGCACTCCCAGAGCGTATTTTCATCTGGCTCTGAAACTTCCGTATCTTCCTGGAACAACATGATTGTTTCCCAAGCTCAGGAGCTGTTCATCAGTTTAGTTTTTTTATGTTATTTTACAGCCTAGCTTTCAAATGTGAAAAATTCCCATTAAAATCACCCAAGTGATGGGCATATAGGTTAATATAGTCCAACGACTGGGAGAGCCTGTGGGCCAAACAGAAATTAGATTGAATATTAACTGCCTGTACCTTGTGTTGTTCCTTTAGCTCCTAATTTATTGACGATTTGCTCATAGGATTCTGTACCTTGTAGAATGACATTTTCCATGCCCCGAAACACTGCAGTCAGAGGTAGTGGCAATACATCACTTCCATTTACAGTATGAGTATCCTTTTTGCATTTTATTTTCATTACGTTAGATTTTTTTTTGTTAACACAGCAGATAAGCGATTAAAGGGAGGAAAATGTTTTGTGAAATAAAAGATTTTGTTGAACCAAAAAGTGGAAAAGCGCTTGCGTGCGAAAGTGTGGTTATGCTTCAGGGTGAGCATCAATGACTCCTTTCATATTTATACCAAATCCTTCAACCTCTTATATGAAGAGGGCAGATTCTTTAGAAGAGTCATGGAACTCGCCTAGCTTTCAGGGTTTGTTTTTTTAAATGTACGTCCGTTATATCAATGAGTGGTATAGCTGTGTGAGAGAATGATGGCTTTTGAATGGACCTGATATTAAAAGATGTTTGGGCAAGAGGACAACTATTGCAGTTAGCACCACAAGAGGCAGGGGGGGTAATTCAGAGAAACTACAGAATTCTGACTCAAAAGAACGCTGCGTAAAATTCAGATCCTGGATGGCAGATGCCTTTGAGACTCCTGATAAAGCACTGAACTTGTGTGGTGCAAAAATAAAAATAAAAACTAAGCAGCTAAATGGTCTAGTGATCAGTTCATTTTGGTATTGAAGGAGATGGAGTCCTTTGCGTTATCCGAAAATGTGCCTTGTGTTGATCTTGTTTGCTTCTCGCAACCAAGCAAGCAGGTTGCTTATTTGGAAGACAACTGCTGACACGTTCAGTGTGTTACAGACTGGTAGCTTGAAGATAACGTTTGTTCTTGATTAAACGGGGAGCCTTTCACAGCATTGTAGGGAAATTCTGAAACATCGCGCAGTCTGAACCCCATCGCTGGCTTTTTGTCCCATGGTTGAAACAGCGGCAGTCATGAAACAATGTTTGTGCGTTGGACATAATTGAACGAATCCGTCACACAGTCTGTGGAAGTAAAACATTAGCTTGTGTGTATGGTGAGACAGATATAAAAAGCTTCATTCCTTTTTTCCAAAAGTCTTTATGCTCAGAAACCTCCATGCATTTGAGTTCTGTCAGACATTCGGTTTGTTTTCTTTATTTATTCTCAATATTTGGTTGTATTTGTATTAATCTGATTGCATTGCATTTCCAGTACAAATGTGGTATTAAAATATTCCAATTTAAAAAAATTGAATACATGTATAATCAGCTTTTCTAGCAGGGATTATATTTGTACGCTAAAACAAATCAGTAGATGACACAAAGGGTTTAAAATATATTAATTTATAGATGCATTTTTGTAAAGGAGTGGATTTGTAAATGGTACTGATGTATGGTGAATTTCCACACAGGTAGAGTGTTTTACTGAAATTAATTTGAGTATATTCTCTATTGCTTATATTGCCATGACAGAGTGTCATATGTTGATGGGAGAAAGCTGTTCAGTAGTTGACTGTCTAGTGCAAAGAACTGTGTAGTGTATCTTGCAAAGAACATAAATAAAACCTTTGCATACAAACTGTTTCACATGTAAGGGTAATCCCAAATGCGCTACAGGCCGGCTGTATAAAAGAGGACTACTAAAGTGGTGAACAACCAGGACCAGTGAACTAGAAGAATGTTCCTTACACGGACCACTTCACTAGGACTAACCCGAAATAAGGAGGGCTGGAGCACAAAGAGCTCAGGGCAAAAAGGCCTTTATCGGACTGATGTTTCGACGTCAGCTCTGAGCTCTGTGTGCTCCAACTGTTTCACATGTTTATGCTACAATGGTATCATTATTCATGCATGTGTCTGAATTTAATTCCTGAAAATATTGGAATTAGCGTTTACAATGCAGCGTACGGCAAGCTAAAGTATACTTCCTTCAGCGATGAGATTAGTGTGGCACTACCACCAGACAGGCCATTCGTGTTCCATTCAATCAATGTTTAGTTGCAGAACTAAAATAGCTAAATTGAGAGCCACACCACAACCTGCCATTAGAGGAAGTTTGGACCAACATAATATTGGTTAAAAGTGCCCAATTGCACATAACATTGACCTATTATGTGAGAAAACTATGAGATAGCTGAATTGAAAACTGCATGCAGTCTTATAATCAATATGTGCCCATTCACACAACAGGACACCAAACTGTTCTTCTTCACAATATGACTCACATTCTTGGGGAACCATCTGAAATAGCCAGATGTGTCCATTTTTCATTGGTATCTATTGCCACATTATGGCACTAAATGGCCCTACTTATTACAACATGCACGTGTGAAATTTGTGTAGCCTTCCTATACCACACGCTGTATATGAATGCAGCATTGTCATTGTCTGTCTGTATCTCAGTTTTCACAGTCACACGTGTGTGTGTGTGTGTGTGTGTGTGCACATGGACGCGTGAGTGCGTGTTGGTGCATATTTCAGTAGATCGTGTGCAGAGTATGATAAACTATAAATATGGGGTGAAGGTGTGTCCCGGTGGAATGCAATGACCGTGAAAGGGGTGGGATCAGAGTGACAAGTTTTGTTTAGACCTGTCAGACCTGCAGGCTCCACAGGTCATCAATCCCAGCACAGAAGGATGGAAAATGTTGGAATACATTTCAGTGGCACACTCCCACAGGTCAGCAGTGACAGGGCTGTTTTTCAGTTACTGAGCACCACTGCCCTCAGATGTTTGTGTGGAGCAGGGGATTGTGACAAAGTCATTTCTTTCTGTGTCCCTGTGTTAGGCCTGAGTGGAAGAGTCGGCGCTGTATGGACACATGTACAGAGCTTGAACAGACATTTCTGGGATGGGATCTTTCAATGTAACACTGGCCCAAACATCCACAATAGCTGTGCTCTCTCCCTTATGCTTTACAAAACCTTACATCTCTTTGTGTGTTTAACTGAATTCCGGCAAGATTTCATAAACAATTAATAAAAATATTTTATTACGATTTGGATTGAAATAATTCAAAGCTGAATATATATCTCTGGTAATACTGGTTTTGTTTCTTCTTTATATAGTATTTGCTTTGATCAACTGATAGCATGTTTTGTGATATATTTCACTAAAATTTATGTTATTACAATTAATCCCTAGTTTTTTTTTTTTTTATTCAGCTTCAAGCTATTATTGTGACAACCCTTTTTAAGTCCTGTCCTATATTGTATGTGATTTTTTGGTAACTTAAATAGTTCAAATGCATTTTAACAGTACTGAAAGCCTTGTCCTTAAGCCAGCCATTTAACCTAAATGCAATCTCAGACTTAACACATGGCCATATAATAGGATGAATTTTTACTCAGTCAGTATCTCCACTGATTGGCCAGCTGGACCATTCTGCTGACCAAGTTTTCAAATTTCTTTTTTCAAATGATTACCTTCAAACGTCTACATGCAGCAAGGTATTAGCTTACCTTTGTCAATAAAATTGATCATTTCCAAATTCTTGATCTCTTTCTTTACTTCAATCGATTCTGTATTATAATCCCATGTTTGGTGGTAACTATTTTTCACGACATTTAGCCTTTAGCAATAAACATGCCAGTTGGGATTTCTTTTAGAAGTGAAGGTGAGCATTTGCAGCCTTTAATTGCCACCAGCTGATCTCAGATGACTGCAGCTGCTATTGCTTGCCTTCATGTCTTACTATTAAAATCATAGCGGCAAGAGTTCCACAGAAAGCCAGAAGAGTGGAGACTGAGAGCTGAGTTCTGGGGAAGTAGCAGGTGGTGAGTCCCCAGCTGTGTCTGAATCAGAGCCCTTTCTACTGTGTCCTATTTTCCAACCGGACTGTGGAAGTGTCGTTAGATGTCCTGCCCTTTTGCAGCCATGACCATGTCATGTGTTGTTTTTATTGTTGTTGAAGGAACAAATCAGTGAAGCTGCGCTTGATTTTTAAAGCGCAGCTACGCGCCATATTTACGCAACCAAAATGTTCCCTTACTTCTTGAAAGTATGCTCCCAAATATACTCAGGAAAACCCCGGAAGTAACAATATCATCCGGTGGTTTTAAGTACGCTACATTTAGAGAATAGTTTGCATATTTAACAGCTTTCTCATCCAGTGTACTCAGTAGTATAGAAGGGCGCTGATCCGGACACTGTAAAGCCCAGAACATCTGCACAATGGAGCCCACATAGGAGAAGCACTGCCTCATGTCAACATTACCCCAGAGTCACCCCCAGATCCATTTTGTGGTATCGCATTCAGAAGGTTAGAGGTTCAAACGCAGAGTTGGAACATAATATTTTTCCCATGACTGACAAGATTTCAATGTAAATTGCTCCAGTAAATATCTGGCTGTATTGTCCGTTTGCTTTGGTGTATAAAACAAGTGTAAGCAAGTCACCTGAGTACAAGAGAACCTGTAAAACCAAGAGATGCAATATAAATATACTGTACCACATGCAGGTAGAGATTCAGCAGACACGCAGGGCTGCCACATTGTGGAGAGGCCTGGAGCCATGGCAGATAACTGTGGTACTCTGAACACTCTCATTTAATGTGTGACTGTTGGCAGGGACCCTGTGGTGCGTATTTAAAATCCCTTATAGGAATGGTGCCTGTACTCATGCCCCAAAGTAATGTCTTATCCTGTATTTTAAGAAAAAAGATTCCAATCAAAATGTGTGTGTGTTGGGGGGCCTTGTGGCATAGGTGTGTATGTGTACACTGTATACTGTATTTTACTGTATACAGTATATAAACGTATATATATATATTGCATATAAATATCATAAAATTATCATTCAATCATTTGCCTTTGCACTGTGCAAGTTGCACACATCTGACTGAAGTTTAAAGTATTTTTAGCTGTAACTTCACTCGTACCGCTGGTTCAACACCGGTAACCCAAGCCAAAGGCACCTGCTACACACCAGTACAGTCCAGTTGTTCCCTTCATTTTCCACAGACTGAAACGATCATTTTTTGTGCCGTATGAAAAGGGCGAAGCCGCATTGCAGAGCTTGGCTGCTTTCATGCAATGTTATTTACTCTGAAGGCGGCGATTGAGGCTTTCTGATTCAGGCTATACAAAAGCGCAACCCTTGTCTTCTTTAGCATCGTCTGAAAGGATGTTGTAGCCTGAAGCTCAACACAATGGCGGAGAATAACCGTCTCTGACAGGAGAATCTCGAGCAGACCTGTCGCCGTGGTAATACGGGCCCGCAAATAACAAGCTGCGCAGTTCTCTGCTTGGCTTTAATGGCTGTGTTTACCATTACCCGAGAAACAGATTGTCAGAGCAAAAAGTGTGTGCCTTCAAGGTATAAGAACTACTCCATACTGTCAGTGGAGAGAGCTTAGCTGCCAGCACGTAATCGCAAGTGAGACTTGTCGATGTGACACTGAAAGCCCTCCCACCTTGGCCACAAAGTTTGGGCTTGGACCCCAAAAAAAACTGCATCTACTATTCTCAGAATAGAAATCCAATTTTGCCTGACATTTGAACGGTTGGTTGCTGTCGCATGTGTTCCAGCGACTTTATCATGAATTGTGTTGCGACAAACCATTTTACAGTGAACAATGTTATGAATATGTTGGGAACATTGAGCGCTTCCTACTAATTATAATCAAGAATATATACTTTAATCAGATCTGCTTTTCTAAAAATGTAAAGGTTTTTAGATTCTCAATTCTGACATAGTTGATATTGGTCTACTAGAATGCAGGATTTATTGCTTTTTAATTGCTTTATATAGTCCAGCCTGGAAGCTTTGGAGTCAATATTGACATTGTTTTTTTAGACTGACGGAGACCCACTGTATACCACTGAAAGGTCTTTGTTTCAAAGAGGACCTGAATTAGCTCTGGTGAAAAGCGTACAATTAGCTGAGGAAGGCTATCATGACTCATTACAGTGCTGCTCATGGCTGTCAAACTAACTCCCATCTCTTGTCATAAACTCCCAGAGTTATGAATTAGTGGGAGCAGCGATGATGAAATCTACAGCATGAGAGCCAGCTGACCCAGGTTAGCCCAAGACAACCCCCCCCTCCACTCTTATGTTCTGTTTTTTTTTTTAATGCAAAAAGGATTTAATTTTTCATTATAAATTCAGCTTTGGAAAGCCTTGGGGCTAAGACTTACAGAGACTGTGGGCAGGCCACCCTTTTAGATGTGGCTTCATAACACAGAGACATAAAGACAAGTAGATCCGTCACTCTGCGAGCATCACCGTTGCTCACTTAATTCATGCTGATGGATCCAGGTCAGCCTACAAAGCCAGCCTCGCAGGTCCGAGTCATAACTTTACTAAAGCCTGGGCTCGAAGTACAGAAGGACTTCCGAAGCTTTCAGCCAGAGCAAACAGTGCACTCTGTTTATAGCGGAAAATGTCGCCGTATGATATTTCAAGTCGCAATGACACTTGTGTCTACACTGTTTCATTCATTATAATTATAATCATAATACTGAGATGTTAACAATGACTTGAGTCATAATCTTAGCATTAGCCTACCATTCTGATTTATTTTTATTTTTAAATCCCACTTTTTTTCCTGCACGGAGAACCTAACACCCCTGTTTCCGGAACAGACCAACGCAGAAGCATTTTCCGTAACAGAGAACAGGAACGCGGTTTGAGTCGCCGTGTTGATCTGGAAGCATTCCTGTGAAGAAGAATTCATCTGCTTCAAACAACCTTTTATTTTCTCTGAGACCAACTTGTCAGCCCTGACTAAAAGCAATTTGTTTTTGGCCCACTGCTATCTGCCCATGCAGAACTTTGAAAGCAGTGTGCCATGTTGTTGTTTTTTTTTTTTTAAATGCTATTTTAATCAGATTAGCCTTGGCTAAAATCCCAAACCAGGGCTGAAGTGCAGTGCTTGTGGTTTCTGAACGGCTTATGCTAAGTCTGTACCATGGAAATAATCTACTTTTAACCCAGGAAACAAATCAACTGTGCTAAGGACATAAGACGCTGTCATTAGGGAGTGATTAGGATAAACACTTGTATACACTCTGCAGGCTGGCAGGCTGTATACTGTTACTATACAGGACAGACCATGTGGAGATAGACCATATGTGCTCCTCCTCACTATATTGTGACAGACAGAGCCACTGCATAAACTCCACGCACAGCACATAAGCGCATATGCACTTGTGTAATTATACACAGGAAGACACACACGTACACATGCACACACACACGCACAAAAACA